>MQUG01000134.1:0-177638 GCA_007213375.1 Steinernema feltiae
TCCAGGCCGTGATTGTCGATCAGCCCCATGGCCCCGTGGCGTGCCAGTTCGCTCAGCAGCGCGGGGGCCTCAGGCGCAATCACCAGCACAGGGCGCGCAGGGGCATTCGACCGCTCAACGGCAGGCTGCTCACGAATAGCCTTGAGCATCCCGCCCAGAATCGCAGGCTGGCCGATCTCGATAAAATCCTCGACGCCCTCGGCCAGCATCCGCTCGACCACCTGCTGCCATTGCACCGGGTGGGTCAGGTGTGTGGACAGTGCCTCCACCAGCCCGTCGCGGGTATGCGGGCGCGCGTGCACGTTGGCGATCACCGGGAATGCCGGTTCGCGAAACGCTCCGCTCATGCGTTGCAGAAAGTCCCGAAACGGTTGCTCCACAGCGGCCATGTGCGCGGTATGAAAGGGCCCGCTCACCTTCAGCGCAATGGCCCGAATCCCCTGCGCTGTGCAGTGCTCCAGCAACTGTTCAAGGGCTGCCAGCGTGCCCCCTACGATGATCTGTGTGGGGCTGTTGATATTGGCGATGGCCAGGCCTGCATCCGGCCGTTCGTCCAGTAGCGCCTGCACCCGCTGCCGGTCCTGGCCCAGCACCGCCACCAGCCCGCCGCCCTGCACCTGGGCCATCAACCGCGCCCGCTCGATGACGATGCGCAGGCCCAGGCTGAAGTCCAGCGCGCCGGCAGCTGTCAGCGCCGCGTACTCACCCACGCTGTGCCCGGCCGCAACGCTGGCAACGGCGCCATCCTCACGTGCCGCCAGGTAGCCAAGCCACGACACCACATAGATGGCCGGCTGGGTGAAGGTGGTGAGGTTCAACTGCTGCTCGGGGTCTTCCAGGCACAGACGCTCGATCGAGTAACCCAGCACCGCATCGGCTTCGGCCACCAGCGCCGGAAAACGCGCGAACAACGCCGCGCCCATGCCCTTGCGCTGGCTGCCCTGGCCCTGAAACAGCCACGCCTTCATGCGCTCACCTGCTGGCGCACAAGGTCGAAGGCGCGCATCTGCATGCCCGCCAGGCGCAGTGCGCAGCGGCCATCGGCCGTGCACAGGGCCACATCGAAGGTCATGCCCTGGCGCTCGACAATCAGCTGCCGCGCGTCTCGCAACGCCTGGGGATCAAGCGTCAGCGTGCGAATGCGATAGGGCAGGCTGGTGCCCGCCGCCGTGCTCAGGTGGGTCAACAGCGCAGCCCACAGCCGGTAGCCGTCCAGGCCCTGAGGCAGTGTCGCCTGCACACCCTCTGCCGTGACGGGCAACGCCTGCAACATGGGCGGGCAGCAACCGCAGCCGCGGTCTCGACCTGCAGCAGCACCTGCCCGTTCACACTCACCTGCCAATGCCGTGGGCGCGGGTAAAGTGCAGCGTGTCGCTTGCCGCAAGGGCAACCGGCGGGCCAAAACACACATCGTTCCAGTGCAGCACGCTGCTTGGCTGGGCCACATGGCCCACCAGGGCGGCCAGCGCCATGCATGAACCCGGCGGCGCCGCTCCAGGCGCCCAGCAGTCGAGCCACGCCTGTACCGGCGTGGCCGGCGCAGGTGCTGCGACGGCTGCGCTGTACCACACCCGCTCCAGCCGCCAAGGGTAGGCCGGCAAGGGATACTTGTGTGGTCGCGGTTCGTCGCCATACAGCGTGGCCCAGCCTGGGCTCGGTACTTTGCCGGCCACCCAATGCGCAGCCCATTGCTCGAGCAGTGCACGGTCGGCCCGGCCACTGCCTGCCTCCGGCGCCGGTTTGGCGGTCAGCCCATCAGCGCTGTGCCACCGGGTATCCGAGGGGCAATCAGACGACCCCAGATACGCCCGCAGCTGTTCGAACAACGCCTCGCGACTATCGACCACCACCGCCAGCCGCCGCACCATCGCATCGCGCCCCTCCTGCAGGCTGCGGGCGATGGCCGCAAGGCTGGCCGACAGGTCGCCCGGCATCGCATTCAAGCTCTCCAGCCGTGCCGCCTCTTCAGGCTGCACCGCCGCTTCGCCCACCAGCCGCTCGACCACCTCTTCAAGGCTTACCGCACCGCGCCATGCATCGATGGGTACGTCCAGTTGCAGGGCGTCCAGCGCCTGCTCCAGGCAACCTACAAAATCCTCGGCGTCCATCTTCAGCTCGGCAAGCCGGGTGGCCACACCGTTGCCTGGCATCAGCCCCAGCAGGTCGCGCAGACGTTCGTCCAGCGCCTGGCGCAGCGCGCCGCCGGCATCGGGCAAGGGCTCGCCAAAGGCCGCCAGCAACTGCCGCGCACGGGCGCGCAGGCCGTCTTCATCCTTGGCCGACAGCAGCACCAGATACGGCTGGCCGTCGGGCACGCCAGGGCTCTCGCTCCCCCTGTCGGCAGCCTTGAGCACCACATGCGCATTCACCCCGCCAAACCCGAACGCACTCACCCCGGCCAGCAGCGGTGCATCCTGTTCGCCCATGGAATGCGCGGCATCGGGCAGATAGAACGGGCTGCCCGCCAGCTCGATCTGCGGGTTGAGCGCGTCATGGTGCAGGTTGCCCACCACCTGGCGATGCTGCAGGCACAGCAGGCTCTTGATCACCGAGGCAATGCCGGCCGCGGCTTCCAGGTGGCCGATCTGGCTCTTGAGCGCGCCCAGGGCGATGGGCGTGCCGGCCTCGGTCGTGGGCAGGGCGTTTTTCAGCGCGTTGATTTCAATCGGGTCACCCAGCGGCGTGCCGGTGCCGTGGGTCTCGATCATCCGCGCCTGGCTGGGGCAATGGCCGCTCTGCTGCCAGGCCCGGGTGATCACCTCGGTCTGCGCCTTGGGGTGGGCGCGGTAAAGCTGTGGGCACGGCCGCCGTGGTTCTGCGCGCTGGCGCACACCTGGCCGTAGATGAAGTCGCCATTGGCCTGGGCTGCCGCCAGCGGCGCAAGCACCAGCGCGGCCACCCCTTCGCCGCGCACATAGCCGTCGGCACTGGCAGCGAAGGTCTGGCAATGTCCGGCATGGCTGAGCATGCCGGCCTTGCCGAAGGCGATGAACAGCTCAGGCCCCAGCAGCAGGTTGACCCCGCCCACGATCGCCAGCTCGCATTCACCGTCCTGCAGTGCCTGCCGGGCACGGTGCAGTGCCACCAGCGAGCTGGAGCAGGCGGTGTCGATCGCCTCGCTGGGGCCGTGCAGGTCCAGGCAGTACGACACCCGGTTGGCGATGGCTGTCAGCGCGATGCCGGTGCCGCGCCAGGCATCACTGGGCACGCCGTCGCGGCGCATCAGCGTGGGGTAGTCGGCATGGCCCACGCCCACGAACACCCCCACCCGCCGTTTGGCCAGCTGGCCCGGCGCGTAGCCGGCATCTTCCAGCGCCGCCCAGGCCGCCTGCAAGAACAGCCGTTGCTGCGGGTCCATGCCTTGCGCTTCGCGGGGCAGAATGCCGAAGAAGCGCCCGTCGAAGCGGTCGACCCAGGGCATGAAGCCGCCGCGCTGGCAGTAGGTGGTCTCTTCCCCGGGGTTCAGCGCGCTGTCGTGGTCGCGCCAGTTCCAGCGCTCGGCCGGCACCTGGCCGACCGCATCGCGGCCTTCGCGCAACAGCTGCCAGAACGCGCGCAGGTCTGGCGCCCCCGGCAGGCGAGCGCTCATGCCGACCACGGCGACCGGCGTCACGACGGGCATGAGACCGGCTCCCGCTCTTGGACGTGGTGTGCGGCGCTGCTGGCGTCATAGGTGTGGGCGATGCTCAGCAACGGGCTCTGGCGATTGCCGGCCTGGGCCCGCTCGCGACCCTGGCGCAGCTCCTTGGCCAGGTAGTGCAGGTAGGTGGGGCCGTGCATCTCGTAGTTGTTGCGTGGGGTGGCCAGGAACTCGCGCTCGATCACCTTGCGCTCGGCGGCAATGTGCGCGCGCTCGGCCTCGGCACCGGGGCGCTGGTACGCTCCGGCAAAGTAGTCGGCGGCCACCTCGGCCTGGCGCTCCATCATGTCCAGAAAGCCCCAGGTCACGGCCTGGAACACGCCGATGAAGGCAAGGTTCGGCACCTCGGGCAAAAAGATCCGCTGGTACAGCGGAATGCGGTTTTCCTCGATCTGCAACAGGCTCTGGGGCAAGAACGGGAAGTCGGTGTGATAGCCCGTGGCGTAGATCACCGCGTCCACTTCCAGGCTGCTGCCATCCACGAAGTGCACGGTGTTGCCTTCGATGCGCTGCACCTGCGGCACCACCTTGAGCTTGCCGTCGCCCACGCGGTTGGCGAAGTTCTCCGACAGCGTCGGCAGGCTCGACATCATCAGGTGGTCGGGCTTGGGCATGCCCAGTTGCTTGCGCTTGGCGATCAGCAGCTTGTACAGGCCGGTGAACATCAGCCCGGTCAGCGGGTAGGGCAGAAGCTTCTTCACCCACCAGTCGTTGAGTGGGCCCATCACCTTGTCCACGCGAATGCCGAACAGGTAGTGCGGCAGCACGTACACCCCACGGCGCAGCGACAGGTAGGTCATGCGTGCATCGTGGCTCACGTCCACGGCAATCTGCGCGCCGCTGTTGCCCACGCCCACCACCATCACGGTCTTGTCCTGGTAGGGGTGGCGATAGCGATAGTGCTTGGAGTGGATGCTGTCGATCCGGGCAGTGGCTGCGTAGTCCGGCAGGTTGGGCGTGTTGTGGTGCCCGTTGGCGACCACCAGCGCGTCGTAGTGGCGTACTTCGCCCGAGCCCAGGGTCACCCGCCAGGTGCCGTCGGCCAGGCGCTCGGTGTGCTGCACCGGGCACTCCAGGTGAATGCTGTCGCGCAGCGCGAAGTGCTCGACGAAGCTGTCCAGGTACGCATGCACCTGGCGGTGCGAGGGGAAGTCCGGGTAATGCGACGGCATGGGGAAGTCGCTGAACTGGTACAGGCCCTTGGGCGTGTTCATGTTCATGCTGTGCCACACCGAAGTGTGCTCGCCCGTGTGGTCGAAGGCCCAGATACCGCCGATGCGGTCGCGCTTGTCGAAGCAGTCGAAGGCAATGTGCTTGCGCTTGAGCGCGCGGGCCATCGACAGGCCGCCGACCCCGGCGCCGACGATGCACACCCTGGGGCCTGGCCCGGTCAGCGGGCGAATGGCGGCCACACCCGGTGCGGCGTGGCTTGGCGAGTTGACGCGAGTGTGCTCAGTCACAGGTTGGGTCCTTTTTTTTTAGGGTGGGTGAGGCTCGACAGAAACTGCGCAGTGCGCGTATCGCCCAGGTGCCGGTTGTGTTCGGCGCAGTCCTGCAGCACGCCGTCCACGCCCCGGGCCAGGGCCCGGCGCAGGTTGGCGACCATCAGGTCGATGCTGTCGCGGTCGATGTTCAGCGGCGGCAGGTAGCGCAGGCAGTGGTTGTGGATCGGGCACACGGCTGCCGCCACCCCGCCTTCGGGGTCGCGCAGCAGGCTGCCCCACAGCAAGTAGCCGAAGCTGCGCTCGACAAACGCCGGGGTGCCGGCCAGCTCCAGCTCCACCGTCAGCAGCAGGCCCTCGGCGCGCACTGCGCGAATCAGCGGGAACGCCCGTTGCAGCTCCAGCAGGCGCTGGTGGAAGTACTCCCCCTGCGTTCGCGCATGGGCCAGCGCACCCTCGCGCTCCAGTGCCTGCAGGCAGTTCAGCGCCAGGTGCGCGCTCAGCTGGCTGATGCCGCGCCCCTGCAGGTCGGCCACGCGCTGCGGTTGTCGCTGGGCGCCCGCGTGGGTCACGGCCTCGCTGCACAGCACCACGCCCATCGGCAGCAGGCTGTCGCACAGCGCGCTGCCCAGTGCCACGATATCCGGCTGCGGCACCTGTGCCTGGCTGTGCAGAAAGCGCCCGGTCATCAGGTTGGTCTGGGTTTCGTCGATGCCCACCAGGTAGCCGCCGGCGTCGCGATGGCGCTCGATCATCGCGATCAGGTGGGGCGGCACCGGGCGCGAGGCATTGGCATCGACCTGGATCGTCTCGAACCACACCAGGGCGATTTCGCCGCTCAGCAGGTGGCCCTGCAACTGCGCCTCGGCGTCTTCGGCCAGCGGGTCGATGAACACTGTATGCGCATGCAGTGGCTCGAACGGCGCGCGGAAGATATCGAAGCCCGGCGTGTGCGAGGCCGCGGCGCTGAGCATCGAGAACCCCAGCCCGCCGCTCAAGCACAGCAGTTTGTGACGTTCGCCCCTGGCCGCCAGCAGGCCGAGGGTCAGCGCGGCCTCCACGGCGGTGACGTTGCTGGAGGCCGGCAGCGCCATCGGCAGGCCGGTGTTGTGCTGCAGCAGGCCTTGCAGCTCGCCCCAGTAGTCGCGCCGGGTGTCGTGCTGGCGCGCGACCTGCTCGATCACATCCAGCGGGTTGAGGCCGCGCGGGCAGGTGCCCACGTTGACAAAGCAGTCGATGATTTCCCGCGAGGGTTCGCCATCGTGCATCAGCCGTGAGCGCACCCCGCGAGCTTCGTGGAAGCGCCCATCGAAGCCGTGCATGCGGGCGATCTTCGCGTACCCGCGGTTGCCGTAGCACAGGTGCGCCTGGTAGGTCGCTTCGCTGCTGCTGGCGATGCGGCGCAGTTCGCGTTGTTCATCCACGCTCAGCCCGGCGGCGAACTGCGCCATCAGGTGTTCGAAGGCCAGCTTGAACGGCAGGCCGAAGTTGCTCATCACATGGCGCACATAGCTTTCGTTGGGCGTCATCAGCCACGGGTTCTTCACCCGTTCATGTACCAGGCAGGCGCCCAGCGGCGCCTGGAACCCGCTCAGCCCTCGCCCAGCACGATCAGGTCGGGGCTTTCGCACAGCGCCAGCAACGGCCAGTGCCCGGCCTGCCGGGCAGGCTCCACCACCAGGCTGAGAATGCCGCTGCCGGCCAGCTCGCGCAGCCAGGCATCGCAGGCCTCGGCGTTGGCGTCGGCGGCCTGGATGCAGGCCACCGCCGCCAGTTGCTCGGGCCCATGCTGGCGCTGGTAGGCCAGCGCCTGGGCAAGGCTCGCCACCACCCGGATGCCGGGTACCAGCGCACTGGCATCGGCGCGCTGCAGCGGGTTGAAGTAGCGCGCCCAGTAGCCGCTGTCGTCGATCAGCAGCAGTTCGCCCTGGCCGTCGGGGGTGCGGTTGCGTGCATGGTGGCGGGCCAGGCGCAGGGCCGCATCCAGGGCTTCCTCCAGCGAAGTCATGAAGTAGCTGCGGTAATCGGCAGGCTCGCGCTTGCCGCGCTTGGCCAGGTGATTGAGCAGCAGGGCGGTCTGCGCGGCGGGCGCCGACAGGATCGCGCAGTGGCCCTGTTCGCCCTGGCGCACGTAGTCTTCCAGCGTCTGCAGGGTGTGCGCGGTGGCCGGCTGAAACACCGGGGGCACGGGGCGCCGGGCCGGGCCTTCGGGGGTTGGCAGGTTGTGCAGGAACTCCAGCAGCAACTGGTTGTAGCGTTGGTGATGGGTAAAGCCCAGCAGGTGCCCGGCGCCCTGCACCTCGATCAGTTCGGCATGCGGCACGGCGTTGGCGATCAGCGCCGAATAGGCCGGCGGCTGATAGGCATCGTCGCTGGCGCAGATGATCCTGCACGGGCAGTGCAGGTTGCCCAACTGCGGGCGCAGGTCGAAGTCGCCGATCACCTGCTGGTAGGCCGGCAGCGCTGCCATGTTCCAGCCGCGGTTGAGGGTCATGAAGCGCGGGCTTTTCTGCAGCTCGCCCATCAGTACCGGGAAGTTCGACGCGCCTTCGCTGAACGGCGAACTGACGCTGATGCACAGCCCTGCGCAGCGGTGCGGGTGGCCAGGGCAAAGGCCTGGGCCAGCACGCCGCCGAACGAATAGCCGATCACCGGCAGCGGCTGGTCGATACCCAGCTGATCCAGCACCACCACGATATCGGCCACCAGGTGCGCAATGTCGAACGCAGGCGGCAGCTCGGCCTCGCCGCAGCCGGGCAGGTGCAGCATGATCAACCGGTGCCCGCGCCCCAGCGCCTGCAGTTGCAGGCGCCACATCACGTCGTACTGCATCACCAGCCCGCCCAGCATCAACACCGGCGTGCCGCTGCCATAGGTCGCGCATTCCAGGCGCGGCGCGCCGGGTCGGTGGATCTGCACCCGCGTGGCCTGCTGGCACAGGCTGAACTGTTCGTCGAGCAGGGCCTGGCTGGGCTCGTACTCGTTGCTCACTCGCGTGCCCTGGACCACCGCCGGGGCAGCGGGGGCGAGGTGCTCATAGCGTTGCCACAGCGCTTCGATGCTCAAGGGGCCTTGCGTAGCGGGTGTGGCCACTGCGCCGGCAGCCACGGGCGCAACCACCTGCGCCATCGGTGGCGCCGTAGCCACAACCGGTGCGGGGGCGGGCAAGGGCGCACTGTCGCCGTAATGCTCGAGCAACTGCCCGTGATGGTTGGCCAGCAGGTAGCCGCAGAAGCTCTGCAGGTTCTGGAATTCGAAGAACACCGTCGGTGGCACGCTGATGCCGAAGCGCTGGGTGAACAGCGTGCCGATTTCGGTGGAGGCGATGGAGTCCAGGCCATAGTCCATCAATGCACGCGTGGGCGAAAAGTCCGCCGGGTCGATCTTCAGCACGCCCAGCAGCAGATCGCGCAGGTCCTCCAGCAGGCGCTGCTCCAGCGGCGGCGCGGCGCCGGCATCCAGGCTGTCGAGCAGCAGCAGCGCCTGGCGCGCACTCAGCGCGCCGGCATCCGGGTCGCCCGTCAGGGGCAGGTGGGTCGGTTGGTTCATGGTCGGTTCCCCGGCGTGTCGTCGATGGTCAGGCGCTACGCGCCAAGGGTGGCGAGGGCTGCAGCCGCGCGGTCAGAAAGTTCACGGCCCGGATGAACTTCCACAGGTCCACTTCGTGGGCGTGGCGCTGGGTCTGCATGAAGCGCTGCTGGCCCAGGTCGAGCAGCTGCGGCTGACGCTTGATCTGCTGCACGGTGTGCCAGGCCGGGCTGCGCAAGGCACGGGCCTGCAGGTAGGCGGCCACGAAGCGCCCGGTCATGTTGGCCAGGTTGCCGATGCCCGACGGCGTGTTGAGGTAGCCGACGAACACCAGGTCGTCGTGCTCGGCCGGCAGCATGCGCAAAAACAGCGAGTCGAAATCGCGCTGCCAGTCGAAGGTCTGCAGCGGCAGAAACGGCAGGTCGATGACGTAGCCGGTGGCCCATACGATCAGGTCGATGGTGGCTACGCTGGCGTCGCAAAAGTGCACCTGCTGGCCGTCGAAATGGCTGATGTCGGGCTTGGCCTGCACATCGCCATGGCCGATGTAGTAGAGAATCTGCGAGTTGAGAATGGGGTGGCATTCGCGAATGCCGTGGTCCGGTGCGGGCAGGCCATAGTCGCGCCCGTCGTAGCCGGCGAACTTGAAGCTGCGCTCCACGTGCGCCCAGTATTCGTCCTCGTCGGCAAATTTCGGCGCCTGGTCCATCAGCCATTCCTGGGTCGGCTGGCCATCGATGAACTTGGGCATGTAGTGGTAGCCGCGCCGGGTCGAGTGCAGCGCCAGGCTGGCGGTTTGCGCGGCGTCCACGGCAATGTCGCAACCGGAGTTGCCGCCACCCACCACCAGCACGCGCTTGCCGCGGAACTGTGCCGAGCTGCGGTACGCGCTGGCATGCAGGGCCTGCCCGCTGAAGGTGCCGGGGTACTGCGGCACCTTGGGCGTGCCGAGCAGGCCGTTGCATACCACCACCGCCTCGTAGCGGGCCTGGCGCCCGTCGTCGAAGCTCAGCAGCCAGCCGTCGGCGGTCTTGTCCATGTGGGTGACGCGGGTGTTGAAGCGGGTGTGCTGCTGCAGCTGGCAATGCTCGGCCAGTTGCGTCAGGTAGTCGAACACCTGGGTGTGCCGCGGGTAGTCCGGGTAGTGCTCGGGCATCGGGAAGTCGGCGAACTGGGTGTTGCGCTTGGAGCTGATCAGGTGCACCGCTTCATACATTTTCGAGGCCGGGCCGTCGGGCTGCCAGTTGCCGCCGAAACGCGCGGTGGCCTCGATGATCTCGAAGGCCAGGCCCACTTCGCCGAGGGCCTTTGCCACGCCCAGGCCACTGGCCCCGGCGCCGATGATGGCGATAGTCGGCTGCTGCATTGCATCACTCCCTTGAAGGTGGAAACAGGCGAATTCAGAGCATCGAACGCAGCAGGTCGCGGGCCTGTTGCTGGCTGATTTCCCGGCGGGCCAGGCGGTCGAGAATGTCTTGTGGCGTCACCGCGGGCGCAGCGTGCGGTGGCGCCGGCAGCGGTGGGCTGCTCACCGTGGGCGGCGTACTGATCCAGTAGCGACGACGCAAGAACTCATAGCCGGGCAGCGGCACCTTTCGCCACGCCTGGGTCGCCGCTGGCGGCGTCGCGGGCAGGTGCGCATCGAGCCAGGTGCGGGCCAGGGCCGCACACTCGGGCGCAGGGGCCGGGCCACTGAGCAGCACCCGTGCGTCGTCGCCGGCGGGTTCATCAACCATTCGCTCAACTGCCGGCGAAGCGCGTCGAAGTCGTCGGCCACCACGGCCAACCGTGCTTGCTCGAACGCCTGGCGCCCGTGCAGCAGGGTGCTGGCGACATCCCGCGTGGTGAAGCAGCGCAGGCCCAGGTAGTGCTCGGGGTGCTGCGGTGCCAGGGCGTGTTCATGCTCCAGGCAGTCGACAAAGCGCTGCAGGTAGCTGCGCAGTTGCCCGGCGCTGTGCGCGCTGAATACAAAGGCCTGGGGGCCGGTGGGCGCGGGTGGCGCTTGCAGCGGGGCGTCCTCGATCAGCACATGGGCATTGGCGCCGCCGGCCCCGAACGAACTGATGGCGGCCACCCGGGGCAGGCCATCCGCAGGGTCCGGCCAGTCGGCCAGGCGCTGCTGCACCACGAAGGGCGTGTTGCTGAAATCGATGTTCGGGTTCAGCGGCTGGGCATGGATGGACGGCGCCAGTTGCCGGTGCTTGAACTGCAGCAGCACCTTGGTCAACGCGGCCATGCCGGCGGCCGATTCCAGGTGGCCGATATTGGCCTTGATCGAGCCGATGGGGCAGCGCCACTCGCTGGGTACCTGGGCGGCCAGGGCCTTGCCCAGGCCACGGATCTCGATCGGGTCGCCCAGGCTGGTGCCGGTGCCGTGGGCCTCGATATAGCCCAGCCTGGCGGCGGGCAGGCCCGAGCGCTGCAGGGCGCGGCCGATCACCTGGGCCTGCGCTTCGGCGTTGGGCACGGTATAGCCCGAGGTGCGCCCGCCATGGTTGAGCTCGCTGCCACGGATCACCCCGTACACGTGGTCGCCGTCGCGCAGGGCCTGGGCCAGCGGCTTGAGCAGCACCACGCCCACGCCTTCACCCGGCACATAGCCGTCGCCGCCGGCACCGAAGCTGCGGCACTGGCCCTGGGTGGAGGCGAAGTTCAGCTCGCACAGCATGCGGTACTTGTACGGGTGCAGCGACAGGTTCACCCCGCCGGCCAGGGCCAGCTCGCAACTGCCGCTGCGAATCAGGTCGCAGGCCAGGTGCAGGCTGGTGAGCGACGACGAACACATGCTGTCGACGGCGAACGAGGGGCCTTCAAGGTCCAGGCAGAACGACACGCGGTTGGCGATCGAGGCATACGAGGAGTTGGTCAGGGTCGCCGGCCGCGCGGGCCAGCTCGACGCACCATAGAACTGGTACTCGCCGTACATCACCCCCGCGACCACCCCCACGCGGCGTCGCTCCACGCCCGGCTGGCGCGGCCCGCACAGGCTCTGCGGGGTGTAGCCGGCGTCTTCCACGGCATGCCAGGCGGTTTGCAGAAACAGGCGCTCCTGCGGGTCCATGCGCTCGGCGTCGCGCGGCGAGATGCCGAAGAACAGCGGGTCGAAGCAGTCGAAATCATCCACCAGGCCGCCCCAGCGTGCATACAGCTGGTCGTCGCCGCCCGGTTGCTCCCAGCGCGAGGTCACTTCGCTGATCAGGTCATCGCCGGCCGCCAGGTGCTGCCACAGCGCCTGGGCATCGCGTGCGCCGGGGTAGCGCCCGGCCAGGCCGATGATCGCGATGTCCTGGCGTTGGGTGTCGGCAGTGCCCTGCGTGACCACCGACAGCGCGGGTACTGGCGGCTCGACCACCACGGGGGCCGGTGCCAGCCGGGCGACTTCGGCCGGGTGCTCGCTGCCGAGCAGGGCGGCCAGCTCGCGCAGGCTGCGCACTTCGAACAGCACGGTCTTCGACAGGGTGGGGAAGTGCTGTTCAAGCCGGCCGTTGAGTTCCATCACCAGGATCGAGTCCAGGCCGAATACCTCCAGCGAGGTGTCGGGGTCGACCTTGTCCAGCGGTGTGGCCGTCACCTCGGCCAGTTGACGGGTGAGGTAGTCGAGCAGGCAGGGCGCGTCGCTGGCCGCCTGCGGCGCGACCTGCACGGGCGGGGCAGGCGGCGCCTCGATGCCGAACAACCGTGCAACCGCGTCGCGCTTGCCGCACACCGGGATCAACACCGCTTGCGCCAAGGCGAGGCAGCGCAGGAACGTGGCCACCCCCTGATCGCTCGGCAACAGGGCCAGGCCATGGCGAGCCAGCCATTGGCGCACCGGCGCCGGGGCCTGCATGCCGTTGTCGGTCTGCCACAGTGGCCAGGCAATCGACAGCGAGCGGCCCTGGCGCTGGCCGCTGGCACAGCGCTGCTGGCGGGCCTGCACGAAGCGGTCGAGCCAGGCGTTGGCCAGCGCGTAGGCGCTCTGCCCGACATTGCCGTACACCCCGGCCAGCGACGAGCACACCATGAACAGTTTCAGCGGGTCATCGGCGGTGGCTGCATCCAGATGGCGGGCGGCCAGGGTCTTGCCCTGGAGTACGCTGGCGCGCTCCTGGGCAGGTTGCCGCAGGAAGAACCCGTCCTGCAGAACCCCGGCACAGTGAATCACCCCGTGGCAGGCGCCATAGCGCTGGCGAATGCTGGCCAGGGCAGTGTGCAACGAGTCGGCATCGGCGCAGTCGGCCTGCCAGTAGGCGGCATCGTCGGCGCCCAGGTGCGTGAGGCGCTGCAGCCATCGGGCAGCGTCTGCATCGAGGGCGCGACGGCCCAGCACGGCCAGGCGCAGGCCGCCGAGGCTCGCCAGCGCTTCACCCAGTGCACGGCCGACGGCCCCCAGCCCGCCGCTGATCACCAGCACATCGCCGGCGCTCAGTTGCGTCGGCGCTGTGCCGGCACCCGGGGTGACAAAGCGCAGGCTCGCCACGCGGCGTTGCCCTTCGCACAGCGATACCCGGTTGACACCGGGCTGCGCAGCCGCAAGCAGTTCGTGCGCCAGCGCTTCACGCTCTGCGCTGCCGGGCTGGTGGCTGGTTTCGATCAGGCTGGCGCTCAGGCTGGGGATCTCCTGCACCACCGAGCGCAGCAGCCCTTCAAGGGCACTGACAGGGCCGGGGTGCAGCACGATCCGGGTATGCAGCGCGGGGGTGCTCTGGCCCTGGCACAGGTGGCGCAGCAGGTCTGCAGTGGCCAGGGCGGCGTCCAGCCCTTCGCCCAGGCCGGCGTTCTGGCTGCCGGTGCTGCGCAGGTCGATCAACAGGCGTGCGGGTACCTGCTGCTGGCTGGTCAGCAGGCGCAGCAACAGGTCGATGTGGCGCGCATCGCCCAGGTCGGCCTCGACGGTGCGTGGTGAGGTGTAGTGGAACTGCTGCGCGGGTACCAGTCGCCAGGCGGCGTCACGCAGTTGCGCGGGTAACTGGGCGAAGGCTTGCGGGTCGTCGCACAGCAGCAGTGTGGTGGGCATCGGCCCGGGCACGGCCGGGCGGCGGGCTGGTGCTGCCAGTAGGGTTCGAGCAGATGCACGGCATGCTCGGGTCGACGCGGTACTCGCGAAAGGCAAAGGCCTCGATGTCCATCAGCACCTGGCCGTCTGCATCGAACACCCGGAAGTCGTACAGGCGCATCTGGCTGCCCTGGGCAGCACGCGGGCGCACGTGCACGAAGCAGCGCTCGGTCAAGGGCCGGTAGCCGTGCAGGGCCTGGCAGGCGTAGGGCACGAAGGTGGTGTCAATCTGTGCATTGCCCTGGGCGGCGGTGACGAAGGCGCTTTGCAGCACCGCATCGAGCAACGCCGGGTCCAGCGTGCTCAGCGGTTCGCCCTGGCGCTGCTCGGGGCGCCAGTGCAGTTCGGTAAGCGCCTGTTGCTCGCCCAGCCACGCGCCGGCAATGCAGCGCAGGGTGGGGCCGTAGGCAATGCCCAGGCGCTCGAGGGTGGGGTACAGCGCGTCGAGGGCCAGCGGTCGGGTGCACTCGCTGCGCACCTGCGCCAGGCTTGGCAGGCTGTCGGCGGGCACCTGCACGGCGCGGCACTCGCCACGAAAACTGGGGGTGGGGTCACTGGCCGGCAGCGGCTGGAACGCCAGGCGCACACCGTCGTGGGTGCGTTCGCTGCGGCATTCGATGCTGCGCTGCTGGCCGGGCTCGACGCGGATCGGGCTGGCCCAGGTCAGCTTGTGCAGGGTCAGCGGCAGGTCCAGGCCGTGGCGGCGCGCCTGGTTGCAGCACAAGTCGATGTAGGCGGCGGCGGGCAGCACCGGCTGGCCCTGCACCACATGGTCGCGCAGAAAGAACTGGCCGGCATCCAGGTGCAGCTGGGTGCTGGCGTGGGGTGCGGCCGACTCCACACGCGGCACCCAGTAGCGGTCCCTGGCAAAGGGGTAGAGCGGCGCGGCCAGTGGGCTGGGCGGCTGCGGCCAGAAGCGGCCCCAGCGGGCGAGCGTGCCGTCTACCCAGGCCGCTGCCAGTTCATCGGGGCGCTGGCGCTCAGCTCTCGCGTTGGTGTGCCGGGCAGCAGCCGGCCCTGATAGCCCCCCGGCATCGATTGCACGAAGCGCTCCAGGCCAGCCTGCAACTGCGTCAAGTCGGCAGCTACCAGCGCGAAGCGATGGTCGAACGCCGGGCGGCAGCATTGCAGGGTGTAGGCGAGCTGGTTGGCCGATGCGTCGGGGTGGCGTTGCAACCAGGCCAGCAGGGCGGCGGCCTGTTCGCGCACTTGCGCTTGGCTGCGCGCCGACAGCGGGTACACCGCCGGGCCCGTGCTGGCGCTCGACGGTGTGGGTTCGGGGGCCTGTTCGACAATCACATGGGCATTGGCGCCGCCAGCGCCGAACGAGCTGATGCCGGCGCGGCGCGGGCCGTTGTCGCTGGTCCAATCACGCGTGTCGCGCACGATCTGCAGGTGGCTGTGCTCGAGCCCGGCGTCGGGGTTCAGCACCCTGGCATGCAGCGACGGCGCCAGGCGCCGGTGCTGCAACTGGAGCACCACCTTGCTCAGCCCGGCCATGCCGGCGGCCGCTTCCAGGTGGCCGAAATTGGCCTTGATCGAGCCGACATGGCAGGTCGCCGAGTGTTGCCCGCCCAGTGCCTGCCTGAGCCCTTGCAACTCGATGGGGTCGCCCAGGCGCGTGCCGGTGCCGTGGGCTTCGATGTAGCTGATGCTGGCGGCCGGTACCCTGGCATCGGCCAGCGCCCGCTCGATCAGCGCGGCCTGGGCACCGGCGCTGGGCACGGTGTAGCCGTTGGTGCGCCCGCTGTGGTTGATCGCACTGCCCTTGATCACTGCCAGTATCCGGTCGCCGTCGCGCCGGGCCACCTCGAGCGGCTTGAGCACCACGGCCGCAACCCCTTCACCGGGCACGAAGCCGTCCGCCTCGCTGCCGAACGCATGGCAACGTCCGGTGGGCGAGAGCATGTGCTGCTGGCACAACTGCACGTACTTGGCGGGGTGGGTGTAGAGGTTGACCGCACCTACCAGCGCTGCCCGGCACTCGCCCTTGCGCAGGCTGTCGATGGCGCTGTGCAATGCCGTGAGCGATGACGAGCAGGCGGTGTCGATGGCCAGGCTCGGCCCGCACAAGTCCAGGGCGAACGATACCCGGTTGGCCACCGACCACGGCAGGCCACTGGGGATCGCCGGTTGCCCGGCCTGCCACAGGGCAGGGCCGAGCAGGGGGTAGGTATTGCTGGTGATCCCGACGAACACGCCGACATCCAGCGCACCCTGGGCGCCGCGCAGCAACTGGCCGCGCTCGCCCAGGTGGCCGCTGTCTTCCAGGGCATGCCAGGCGCATTCGAGAAACAGCCGCTCCTGCGGGTCGAGGCAGGCGGCTTCACGCGGGGCGATGGCGAAGAACTGCGCATCGAACCGATCGATATCGGGTAGAAAACCGCCCCATTTGGCATAGCTCAGGCCGCTGCTGCGGGCGTCGCTGCCCGCGGCGAAAAAACCGTCCAGCGGCCAGCGCTCGGCGGGTATCTCGCTCACCGAGTCGACACCCGCCAGCAGGTTGCGCCACAGCGCATCCAGGTCGTCGGCACCGGGAAGCGGCCATGCAGGCCGACAATGGCGATATCGCCAGCGGGCTCCTCATTGCACGGCGCCAGGGGGGCAATCGAGGGCCAGGCCTCGACGCCTGCGGCTGGTGGGGGCGGGCTGGGCGGGCGGCCCTGCAGGTAGCTGGCGCTGGCCTGCGGATGCTCGCGCAGCAGGTGCGTGGCAACGTCGCGGATGCAGCGGCAGTCGAACAGCAGGGTCTTGTTCAGGTCGGCGAAGAGGGGCTGGATCAGCTCGTTGAAATTCAGGATGGCCAGCGACGTGAGGCCGATCTCGTGGAAGGGCGCATCGTTGTACAGGGTGTGGGCCTCGACACCGGTCGCCTGCTCCAGCAGTTGACGCACCAGATCCATCAAGGCGGCGTGCGAACGGGCTTCCTCGGTATCGAGCATCTTCAATTCCTGAATAAAAGTTGACAGACGACGGGCAGGCACACAGAGGCCGACGCCGCGGTGGCGTCAGCCTTCAAGTGGCTGGGTCAGGTATTAAAGGGTAATGCTGGTGGTGGGGTAGAACAGCATGTTCAATACGAACAGAATCATCCAGAAGCCGATTTCCAGTGTTTCGGTAATAGGCTGAATACGTTTTATCGCGCCATAGACATGCACCACAAACATCAGGGTGAATACCACGAAGAGTATGTCGAAGGCATAACTGAAACTGGTGCCGGTGGTGGCCGAGCGCAACATGGCCACTTCAACCACCAGAATGAACGCGCCCAGGCAGCGGCCGAAATAGATGGCCAGGTGGGTATGTTCCGGGATGGTCCATTGCATCAGGCGCGCCCAGGTGAGTGGCGCAATGAAGATCGGCAGGGCGAAGAACAGCGTGGTCACGATCATCAGGGTGGTGATGTACACACTACTGTATTGCGCATAGTAGCCAAGCATCGGCGAACTCCTTGTTCAATTGTTATTGTTGTTATTCATCGTGGGGTTTTGCGGGGCAAGCATTGCGAGGGCGGTACTTGTGTGTCAAGCAAGCCGCGGTGGGGGAATACCAAAGAAGGGGAGCCGGGTCGAGAGTCGTACTACTTAGGGCGCGAGACTTAAAACGTTATCAACCGCTTCACCGCAGGTGAAGTTATCAAGTAATAACCGGGTGAATAAAGTTTTATTTATCCGATAGTTGCGAGCCCTGCCGGCACATGACCGTCAGGGCCCACTCGCTCGCCGCCTACCACAAACCCGCTGCAGCCCCTCAGGAAAAAAATGCAGGATGTTGTGCGCAGAAATCGCTTGAGGTGGCCGGCCTTGCCGTCCAAGGTGCCACCCTGATAGCCATTGCCTGAAAAAGGCTGAAGCGTGCGGCGCAGGCACATGACGATGCCTGCGTGAGGAGCGGCCTTCTGCAAGCGTGACGCGTCATCTCGCTGCAGAACGTTGCCGTCTTCTCCCAATAATAAGAGAGGTAAAGGAAATGCAATCCAACAGTCTCAAGCAGAGCCTGAAGCAACGTCACATCACCATGATCGCGCTGGGGGGCGTGATCGGGGCCGGGCTTTTCATGGGCTCCGGCTCGCTGATCGCGTCGGCCGGCCCCGCCGCGATCCTGTCGTATTTCATCGGCGGCATCGTGGTCACCCTGGTGATGTTCATGCTTGGCGAGATGGCCTGCCGCACCCCCGATGCGGGGTCGTTCTCCACCTACGCCAACATGTACCTGGGCGAGTGGGCCGGCTTTACCGTCGGCTGGCTGTACTGGTTCAAGTCGATGATGACGATCACCCTGGAGGCCGTGCTGCTGGGCGCCATCCTGCATGATTTCTGCCCTGGCTGCCGATCTGGGCGGGCGCGTTCATCATGCTGGTGACCCTGATGGCGAGCAACGCCTACTCGGTGAAGTCGTTCGCCGAAGTGGAGTACTGGCTGGCCGCGCTGAAGGTCGCCACCATCCTCATCTTCATGCTGCTGGGCGTGTCGATACTGCTCGGCCTGCACAGCGACATCCCGTCCCCTGGCCTGGTGAACCTGACCGCGCACGACGGCTTCATGCCCAATGGCCTGTCGCCGGTGATGGCGGGGGTGATCGTGGTGATCTTCTCGCTGGGCGGCAGTGAAATCGCCGCCGTGGCGGCTGGCGAGTCCGAGAACCCGCGCCGCAACGTGATCCGCGCGATCAAGAGCGTGATCCTGCGCGTGATGCTGTTCTACGTGGGCTCGGTGTCGATCCTGATCCTGTGCCTGCCGTGGACCGACAAGGCCAACCTGGCGTCGCCCTATGTGTCGCTGTTCACCCTGGCCGGGTTCGGCGGCGCGGCGGTGGCGATGAAGATCGTGCTGTTCGTCTCGTTCATGTCGGTGATGAACTCGTTCATGTTCTCCAACTCGCGCATGCTGTTCTCCCTGAGCCAGCGTGGGCATGCGCCCAAGCTGTTCTCGCACACCACGGCCAAGGGCGTGCCGCTCAATGCCTTGCTGCTCAGCCTGTGCATCTGCCTGACGATTCTGACCGTGCACTTTCTCAGCGGCGGCGACCTGTTCATGACCCTGGCCAAGAGCAGCGGCACCTTCGTGATGATCGTGTGGATCTTCATCATCATTGCCCACCTGGCCATGCGCCTGAAAACCCGTCACGAACCGGTCGACCCCAAGGCCTTCCGCGCCTGGTTCTTCCCTTATGCCAACGTCGTGGCACTGCTTGCGCTGCTCGCCGTGATCGGCAGCCAGGCCATCGACCCGGCATCGCGCCTGCAACTGTGGTTCATCGCGGCCACCACGGTGCTGGTGGTGGTGGCCTATTTCGTGAAGCGCAATCGGGTGGCCGACAAACCGGCGGCTTACGTGCAAGCCGAGTAAGCCGTGGCAAGGGTGTAGGAGCCAGCCTTGCTGGCGATGCCCGGCCATGCCGGGCCAGGGGTGCTGTACGCACCATCGCCGGCAAGGCCGGCTCCTGCAGGCCGCTTTACCAGAACCCTGCCGGCGCCTGCAGCGCAGCCCTGAACACCTCGATCGCCCGCTCCACATCTGCCATCTCGGTGTACCGCCCCACGCTCACCCGCACACTGCTCAGCGCCTGGCCGGCATCCAGCCCCAGTGCCAGCAGCACATGCGAAGGGGCCTGGGTGGCCGAGCTGCACGCGGAGGTCGACGACAGCGCCAGGCTGCCGGCCACCTGCGCGCTGTTGAACCCGCTGCGGCTGATGCGCAGGTTCAAGGTGTGCGGGACACGCTGCTGCGCGCACCCATTCAGGGTGACGCCCGGCAGGGCCAGCAAGCCTTCACGCAGGCGCTGGCTCAGTTGCTCGATGCTCATGCTTTGCGCATCACCTTGCACGCCCGCCAGCTCGAACGCCGCGCCCATGCCCACAATCTGATGCGTGGCCAGCGTACCCGAGCGCATACCGCCCTCGTGCCCGCCGCCATGCATCTGCGCCTGCAGCACGGGGCGCGCACGCGGGCCGACGTAGAGCGCACCGATGCCTTTGGGCCCATAGACCTTGTGCGCCGAAAACGACATCAGGTCGACCGCCAGCGTGCCCAGGTCGATGGCCACCTTGCCCACCGCCTGCGCCGCGTCCACGTGCAGCAGTGCGCCGTGTTCGCGCACGATGTCGCCGATGCGGGCAATGTCGGTGAGGGTGCCGAGTTCGTTGTTCACCCACATCAACGACACCAGTGCGGTGTCCTCGCGCAAGGCCGCCTGCACGGCCTCTGGCTGGATCAGCCCCATGTGCATCGGGCTTGAGCCAGGTGACCGTGTGGCCCTGGCGCTCCAGTTCATGGGCGGTGTCGATCACCGTCTTGTGCTCCAGGCAACTGGTGATCAGGTGACGGCGCCCAGGCTGGCCCTGGGCAATGCCTTTGAGGGCCAGGTTGTTGGACTCGGTGGCGCCCGAGGTCCATACAAGGGCGTGTGCGGTAGCGCCAACCCGGTCGGCCACTTGCTGGCGCGCGTGGTCCACGGCCTGTCGGGCGGCCTGGCCATAGCCGTGGCCAGTGGAGGCGGGGTTGCCGAAATTGCCCTGGCGGCCGAGGCAGGCCAGCATGGCTTCGATCACCCGGTCATCGACCGGAGTAGTGGCGGCGTAGTCGAGGTACAGCGGTAGTTCTGGCATGGTCATCGTCTTTTTATGCACGTGAAGGGCAGGTAGGTAGCCTACCGACGATGACGGAGAAAATTTTTGACTGTTGTTCGGTTTGTTTGGTGTTTGTAGAAAAAATCTTCTATTTGAATCCAAAGAGTTAGTTTTTTTTTCGTTATGGCGCGCCGCCGACCGTATTCATGCCTAAACCGCTGCGCCTCGCCAACCGCATCACACCCTGAACATCGCCATCAGCCCCTGCTGATGATTGGCCAGCCGGTTGAGTGTCTGGCTGATCTGCGCCGATTCCTCGGCTTGCCCGGACAACGATTCGGTCACGTCGCGAATGCTCGCCACGTTGCGGTTCACTTCCTCGGCCACGGCACTCTGTTCCTCCGCCGCCGAAGCGATCTGCAGGTTCATGTCGGTGATCACCGCCACCGCATCGCCAATGCGCTGCAGGGCCGGCAATGCCTGCTCCACACGCGCCGCGCTGTCCTGCGCCTGGCGGTGGCTGTTGTGCATGGCCTCCACCACCTCGCGGGTGCCTTGCTGCAACCCTTCTATATCGACGCGAATCTCGTCCACCGAGTCCTGGGTGCGCTTGGCCAGGTTGCGCACTTCATCGGCCACCACCGCAAAGCCGCGCCCGGCTTCCCCCGCCCGCGCTGCCTCGATGGCGGCATTCAATGCCAGCAGGTTGGTCTGCCCGGCAATCGAACGGATCACGTCCAGCACCGAGCCGATCTGCTCGCTGCGCGTGGCCAGGTGTTCCACCTCCTGCATGCTGGTGGTCATCTCGCCGGCCAGTTGTTCGATGGCGCGGGTGGTGTCGCCAATAAGCTCCAGGCCTTCGCGGCTGGCATGGTCGGCGCCGCGTGCAGCCTCAGCGGCCTGCGCGGCGTTGCGCGCCACATCCTGCGCAGTCGCGCTCATCTCGTGCGACGCCGTCGCCACCTGGTCCACCTCGCGGTACTGCTGATGCATGCCGGCGCTGGTCTGGCTGGCCAGTGCCGCCGACTGGTCGGCGGTGCCGCGTGCGTCGTGCACCGAGGCCTTCACGTCGGCAATCACCGGCTGCAGCATGTCGAGAAACCGGTTGAACCAGCCCGCCAGCTCACCCAGCTCGTCCTTGCCCGCATACTCCAGGCGCCGGGTCAGGTCGCCCTCGCCACTGGCGATGTCCTTGAGCATCGCCGCCACGTCCAGTATCGGGCGGGTCACGCCGCGCGCGGTCAGCCAGATCACCAGCAACCCCACCACCGCGGCCACCAGTGCCATCAACAGGCTGCCGAGGTTGGCGCTGGCATTGTAGGTGTCCAGGCGATTGTTGAGTGCCACGGCCGGCGCACGCAGCACCTGCTCGGGCACCTCCAGCAGCACGCTCCACGGCTGGGCACCGGGCACCGGGGCGAACGACTGGCTCACCTGCAGCAGGCCGTTGTCGTTGAATTCGGCCGCCTTGCCGGCACGCATCTGTTCGGCCAGGGCCCTGGAGTCGGTGCCGAACACCTGCTCGAAGTGCTTGCTCAACTGGCCGCTGTCCTCGCTGTGCCCGGCCAGCAGGCCGGTCGCGCTGACGATGCTCACCTGCCCGTTGCCGTCGAACAGGTCCTTGCGCCCCTCCAGGCTCAGCAGCTGCAGGTTGTCCAGGCTGATGTCCACACCCAGCACGCCGATCAGCTTGCCGTTGTGCTTGAGCGGGATGGAGATGCTGGTGGTCAGCGGGGTGCGGTCGCCCACGGTGTCGAAGTAGGGCTCCACCATGCAGGTGTCACCGCTCTCCAGGGTGCAGGTCAGCCAGCGGTTGGAGACCGAGCCATTGGCCGAGACGCTGGTGTCGGCGAGCATCGATTCAGGCATCGCCTCGCGCTCCAGGGTGCCGGGGCTGGGCTGCGACCAGTACAACGAGAACCGTCCGGCCTCGTTGCTGCCCGCGCCGGCCTGGTTGACGAAGGCCGCGTCCTTGCCGTCCAGCGCATCGGGCAGGAACACCAGGTACAGCCCGAGCAGTTCGGGGTTGTTGCCCAGCGCCCGTTCGGTTTCGCGGGTCAGGGCCTGGCGCAGGTCGCCATTGCCCTGGGCGCGCAGGTACATCACCAGGTCTGCAAAACCGTTGCCGTACAGGTAGGCGCTCTGGAAGTAGCGCTGGATCTGTGCCGCCTGCAGCTGCGCGTAGGTGTGCAGGCGCAGGCGCGCGTTCTGGTCGAGCATCTGGGTGCTGGCGCTGCTCACCAGCGTGGCGCTGCGCGAGGACTGCACCCGTGTCGCCACCATCAGCACCACCACGACGGCCAGCAGGCACAGGCCCGCCAGCAAGGTGATCTTCCATTGAATTCGCAGGCGACGCAGCAACATGATCAGGTCCTTGATTTCACGGTGTCGAGCAGCAACGGCCCGCTCTGGATCGCGGGTGGGCATCGTTGGGCGGTGCTCGGCAGGGGTGGCGCAGTGATGGCATACAGGAGGCACGGACCATAAGAAAATTGACAGACAAGTGTCAATTAATATTTCCACTTTGAGGCGGGGTGTTCGCAGATAAAACGCAAAATTGCCGATGTTTCCGTTTTTTCGCGGGTGATGACTGATGGTTTGTTTATTAAATTAGACAGATCGGTTATCAGCCCAGGCGAAACCATGTGTAAATTTCGTAAATAAGATTTAAACCCATTTGAGAATCATTATATTTGGCGTCTCTTTGTGGCAGCCCTGCCGTGCAGGCTGCCCTTGTGCTTGATGTGACGGAGACGTGAAATGCAGTCCAGAAGTACCCACAACAGCCTGGCCTGGGCCTTTGTCGCGCTGTCATCGCCGGCCCTGATTGCCACCTCGGCCCAGGCCGATGACGAGCAGAACGGCGAGAACACCCTGGTGATCCAGAACACCATGGTCACCGCCGAGCAGGAAGCCAAGCAGGCACTGGGCTCTTCGATCATCACCGCCGAGGACATCAAGCGTCACCCGCCCGCCAACGACCTGTCCGACATCATCCGTCGCGAACCGGGGGTCAACCTCACCGGCAACAGCGCCAGCGGCGCGCGCGGCAACAACCGCCAGATCGACCTGCGCGGCATGGGCCCGGAAAACACCCTGATCCTGATCGACGGCAAGCCCTCCAGCGCCCGCAACGCAGTGCGCTACGGCTGGAACGGCGACCGCGACACCCGTGGCGAAACCAACTGGGTACCGGCCGAGGCGGTGGAGCGCATCGAGATCCTGCGCGGCCCGGCTGCTGCACGCTATGGCTCCGGCGCCATGGGCGGGGTGGTCAACATCATCACCAAGCGCCCCACCCAGGAGCTGCAGGGCAACGTCAGCCTGTTCACCACGCTGCCCGAAGACCACGCCGAAGGCGCCAGCAAGCGCACCAACTTCAGCCTCAGCGGTGGCCTCACCGACGACCTGGCGTTCCGTGTGTATGGCGGCCTGGCCAAGACCGACGCCGATGACCTGGACATCAACGCCAAGAGCGCCAACAGCGCGCTGGTGGCCGGCCGCGAAGGCGTGCGCAACAAGGACATCAACGGCCTGCTCAGCTGGCGCCTGAACGATGAGCACCGCCTGGAGCTGGGCAGCGGCTACAGCCGCCAGGGCAACATCTACGCCGGCGACACCATGAACAGCAACGGCGGCGGTGACGTGGAGCGCATCTCCAGCCTGTACGGCCACGAAACCAACGTAATGCAGCGCAGCACCTACGACCTCACGCACCTGGGCGACTTCCAGTGGGGCTCGACCAAGTCGTCGCTGTCGTATGAATACGTGCGCAACTGGCGCCTCAACGAAGGCCTGGCCGGTGGCCCGGAAGGCTCGATCAACGACACCGGTGCCGACATGTCGCGCCTGCGCAACACGCGCCTGTCCAGCGAAGTGAACCTGCCGTTCAGCCTCGACAGCAGCGAACATGTGCTGACCCTGGGTGGCGAGTACCTGTACGAAGTGCTCAACGACAAGGGCTCGCTGCGCCCGCAAAGCTTCGACCCCAGCGGTGGTGCCGGCAATGAAATCGCAGGCTTCGATCGCAGCGACTCGAAGATGTCGGCCAAGAGCTTCGCCCTGTTCGCCGAAGACAACATCGTGATCGGCGACACCACCATCACCCCGGGCCTGCGCCTGGATCACCACGAAGAGTTCGGCGACAACTACAGCCCGAGCCTGAACGTGGCGCACAAGCTCACCGACGACCTCACCGTCAAGGGCGGTATCGCGCGGGCCTACAAGACCCCGAACCTGTACCAGGCCAACCCCAACTACCTGCTCTACAGCCGGGGCAACGGTTGCAGCACCCAGCAGACCAACAACGGTGGCTGCTACCTGCAGGGCAACCCCAACCTCGACCCCGAAACCAGCGTCAACAAGGAAATCGGCCTGCTCTACGACCGTGGCACCTGGCGCACCAGCGCGACGTACTTTCGCAACGACTACAAGAACAAGATCATCGGTGGCACCGACGTGATCTACGACATCAACAGCGGTCGCCGCGTGACCATTGGGAAAACGCCGACAAGGCATTGGTGGAAGGGGTGGAAGGCAACTTCTTCGTCGAGCTGACCCCGTCGCTGGACTGGAACACCAACCTCACCCTGATGCTCAACAACGACAACCGCGACACCGGCGAGCCGCTGAGCGTGATTCCCAAGTACACGGTCAACAGCACCCTGGACTGGCGTGCCACCGACAAGCTGTCGTTCCAGGTCGCCGGTACCTACTTCGGCAAGCAGAAGTCGCCGACCTACAACTACCGCACCCAGCAGAACTACGACCTGGATGCCCAGCAGGACGTCGAAGCCTACGGCCTGGTCGATGTGAGCACCGGCTACAAGATCACCAAGAACTACGACGTGCGCTTTGGCGTGAACAACGTGTTCGACAAGCAGATCCACCGGGGTGGCAACGCCAGCAGTTCGGGCGCCAACACCTACAACCAGCCGGGCCGGGCGCTGTTCGCGGCACTGAACATCTCGTTCTGAGCCGCCATTGCCTACAGGCTGCCCCGGGTCGATCGCGCATCGATCGGCCCGGGGCGGCTTTTTGTGTTTTCAGGCCCTCTACACCCGTACTACCCAAGGTGAAGCGTGAGTTATCTATCAGCACAACCTGCCACGAAGATTCTGGCCGTCGAGGACGATCCGCTGCTGGCGGCCCATCTGGAACAGCACCTGCGTCGCCGCGGTTTCGATGTGAGCGTCTGTCATGGCGTGGACGACAGCACCGACCTGCAGGCCTGGACGGCCTTCGACCTGATCCTCATGGACATCCTCCTGCCCGGTCGCGACGGCCTGCAACTGCTGGGTGAACTGCGCGAGCGGTTCATGGTGCCGGTGATCCTGATGTCGGCACTGGGTGCCGAGCAGGACCGCATCGTCGGCTTCAGCCAGGGCGCCGACGACTACCTGCCCAAGCCGTTCAGCATGAACGAGATGGACGTGCGCATCGATGCGGTGCTGCGCCGGGTCGCCTATGAGCGGGCCGCGCCGGAAGGCGCGCAGGGCGAGCCGGCGGCGCTGCGCAAGGACATGCGCCAGGACATGCAGCTGGGCACCGCGGTGGCCAGCTTCACCCCCATCGAGTACCGCCTGATGCAAGTGCTGCTGGCGCACCCCGAGGAAGTGCTGAGCAAGCCGTTCCTCTACCAGCAGGTGCTGCACAGGCCGTTCTCCCAGCAGGACCGCGTGCTGGACATGCACGTCAGCCACGTGCGCCGCAAGCTGGCCGCCATCGGCTATGCCGGCCGCCTGGCCACGGTCTGGGGCAAGGGCTACGTGCTGACACAGGTGCCGGCATGAGCTTGCCCGGACGTCACTCGCTGCTGTGGAAACTGTGCGCGCTGCTGGTGGTGCTGTGCCTGTCGATCATCTGGTTCAGCCGCTCGGGCGGTGCGCACCTGGAGCGCAGGAGCTATCACCTGAGCGAGGAGGCGCGCCAGGTGCTCAAGGGCTACGCCGTGGAGGCCCACGCGGCGTGGCGCAGCGGCGGTACGCCAGGCGTCGACCGGTGGCTGGCCGACCTGAAGATCCGCGAGCCGGGCTGGGCGCTGGTGCTGGGCAGCGACCTGCGCTCGTTGAGCAGCCAGACGCTGACCGATGAGCAGCAGAAGTACGTGACGTTCATGCGCGAGCTCGACTGGCCCATGAGCAAGCGCTCCCCCGAGCTGCCGGCGATCAGCGTGCCGTTCCCCGAGGCGCCCCAGGCCGGCAGGCTGGTGATCCAGTTGCCCGAGCGCTTCATGCCGTCGATGCGTCCGCTGCTGGTGCAACTGCTGATCCACGGGCTGCTGCCGGCGCTGTTGGCACTGCTGGCGGGTTTTCTGCTGTATCGCGTGCTGATCGGCCCGCTGGCGCACCTGCGCGCCCAGGCCAATGCCCTGCGTGCCGACCGCCTGGACACCCGGGTCGACCCGGCGATTTCCCGGCGTAGCGACGAACTGGGCGATCTGGGGCGGGCCTTCGACCACATGGCCGAGCGCCTCGAAAAGACCGTGTCGCTGCAGCAGCGCCTGCTCGCCGACCTGTCCCACGAGTTGCGCACGCCGTTGACGCGCCTGCACATGGCCGCCGAAAACGAGCCCGACGATGACGTGTTGCGCGAGCGCCTGACCCGCGAGGTGCAGTGCATGCGCCAGCTGGTCGACGACACCCTGGAGCTGGTGTGGCTCGGCACCGAGCGCCCGCAACTGGCGCTGGACACGGTCGAAGTGCAGACCCTGTGGGAGGTGGTACGCGAGAACGCCTGTTTCGAGTCCGGCTGGCGCGAGGGGCAACTGCCCATGGCGCTCACCGAAGACTGCCTGGTGCGCGGCCACCTCAACGGCCTGGCCCAGGCGATGGAAAACATCGTGCGCAATGCCATCCGCCATTCGCCTGCCAACGGGCAGGTGCGCCTGGGCGGCCGGCGCGATGGCGATTGCTGGCACCTGTGGATCGACGACCAGGGCCCCGGCGTGGCCGAGGCTGCGCTGGAGACCATCTTCCAACCTTTTACCCGACTCGACGCCGCACGCCCGGGCGGCGACGGCTTCGGCCTGGGCCTGACGATCGCCCGTTGCCGGGTGCAGTTGCAGGGCGGCCAGGTATGGGCACAGAACCTCAAGCCGGGCCTGCGCGTGAACCTGCGCCTGCCAGCGGCAGCACAAGGAGAAACCTGATGAGCAACACCCGACCGGTCTGGTTGTTGATTGTGTCGCGCGCGGCAGCCGCCTTGCTGGGCGGCTATGCATTCAGCTATGCGGCCACGGCTTTTCTGGCCCGTGTGCTGCCAATGCCTGCGGTGGATGCGGTGATCGTGGCCAGCCTGCCGTCCTTTGCGTTCTACACCTGCGCGTTCCTGTGGGCCTTCGCCAGTCGCGATGCCCTGCGTGCGTGGTGGCCGGCGGCGCTGGCGGTGCCGTTGGCGGCGGTCGGCTTCTGGCCGCAGTTGTGGAGCCTGTGAGATGAAAAATACCTTCACCCAATCCATGGCGTGGCTGCACACCTGGCCGGCCTGATCTTCGGCTGGCTTCTGTTCGCGATATTCGCCACCGGTACGCTGGCGGTGTTCGACAGCGAAATCGACAACTGGATGCGCCCCGAGGTGCGCAGCCACGACCTCACCCAGTTGCAGGCCGCGCAACGCGGGCTGGCCTACCTGACCCAGCATGCACCGGGCGCCAGCAACTGGAACATCAGCCTGCCGGATGCACGTTCGCCCGGTTTGCAGGTAGCGTCCGGCGAGCGTCGACGCGGTGGCGGCACCGCGCTCGACCCGCATACCGGCGAGCCGATCGAGGTGCGCGAAACGGCCGGCGGCAGCTTCTTCTTCCGCTTTCACTTCACCCTGAACCTGCCGCGCAACTGGGGCATCTTCGTGGTCGGCGCCCTGGCGATCGTGATGCTGGTGGGGCTGGTCAGCGGCATCGTGATCCACAAGAAGATCTTCAAGGAGTTCTTCACCTTCCGCCCGGCAAGGGCCAGCGCTCGTGGCTGGATTTTCACAACGCCAGCGCGGTGCTGCTGTTGCCGTTTCACCTGATGATCACCTACACCGGGCTGGTGATCTTTTTGCTGATCTACATGCCGGCGGCGGTGGATGCGCTGTTCGAGGGTGACAACCAGGCGTACTACAAGGCCCAGGGCGAGCAGCGTCTGCCCACGCCGCGCGCGGCGCTCAAGCAGCCAGCCGCGCTGGTCGACCTGGCCCCGGTACTGGCCAGCGCGCAAGAGCGGCTGGGCGCCATCAGCAGCATCGGTATCTCCAACCCCGGTACGGCGGCCGCGCGGATCGAGGTGCGCCCGACCCTGGGCTATCGCATCGCCCTGAGCAAGGGGCAGGCCATGGTGTTCGACGGCGTCAGCGGCGAGCTGCTGCGCGATGTGCCCGACATGCGGCCTGCCGTGCTCACCCAGCGGGTGATGGCGGGGCTGCACTTCGCGCAGTTCGGCGGCTATCCGATGCGCTGGCTGTACTTCGTGTGTGCGTTGGTCAGCACCGCGATGATCGGCACCGGTCTGGTGCTGTTCTGCGTCAAGCGCCGGCGCAAGTACGCCAGTGCCTCGGTGTCGGCGCAGCGTTGGTACAAGGTGGCCGAGAGCTTCAACGTGGCGTTCGTCGCCGGCCTGATGCTGGCCTGCGCAGGCTTGCTGTGGGCCAACCGCCTGCTGCCGGTGGAGCTGGCGCAGCGGGCCAACTGGGAGGTCAAGGCGTTCTTCGCGGTGTGGTTGCTGTCGCTGCTGCATGCCGGTTTGCGCCCGGCGCAGCGCGCCTGGGCCGAGCAGCTGGGGCTGGCCGCGGTACTGTGCATCGGCCTGCCGGTGCTGGGCGCGTTGACCGCGCAGCACGACCCGGCGCACCGCGTGCTGGAGGCCACCAGCGTGGTGCTGGGTGGGTTGCTGGCGTATGCGGCATGGCGCTGCGTGGCGCCGCGTGAAGAAAAACCTGCGCGCAAGCGTGCGACGGTAGCGGTGGAGGGGCAATGACATGCTGATGATCGGCGCGGTGGTGTTTGCCTATGTGGGTATGTTGGCGTTGTGCCTGGGGCTGGAGCGGCACTACAAGCAGGTGTGGGGCAGGTCACCTGCACCCTGGTTGAGGGTGGCCCTGCGGTCGGCGGGCTGGTCGGCGCTGGCCATCAGCCTGTGGGTCAGTGGCGTGGCCTGGGGCTGGGCGATGGGGCCGGTAGCCTGGTTTGGCGGTATTTCACTGGCCGGGTTCGGGGTGGCGATGCTGTTGCCGTACTGGCCGCGTGCAATGGTTTGGCTGGCCGCAGCGTTGCCGTTGTGGGGCGTGCTGCTGGCGGTGTGACGATGTTGCAGTGGGGGCTGACATGCTGGACAGGCCCCCCCTGCGCGATGGCATCATCGCTAACTCGTTCACAGTCACCCCGGATGTCTTGCAGATGCTCACGATCTACCTGGTGGTCGCTCTCGGGGCCGTTGTTGCGGGGTTCGTCCAGGGGCTTTCGGGCTTCGCCTTCAGCATGGTCGCGATGTCGTTCTGGGCCTGGGTGCTCGACCCGAAGCTGGCCGCCACCCTGGCGGTGTTCGGCGGCCTCACCGGGCAGGTGGTGGCCGCGTTCTCGGTGCGCCGGGGCTTGAGCCTGCAACGCCTGCTGCCCTTCATCCTCGGTGGCCTGGCCGGCATTCCTCTGGGTGTTGCGCTGTTGCCCAACCTGGACATGCACTGGTTCAAGACCTTGCTCGGGGCCCTGCTGGTGACTTGGTGCCCGGTCATGCTGCTGGCCGGCAGATTGCCGAGAATCCCGCTGGCCGGCCGGCTGGTCGATGGCGTCATCGGTGTGATCGGTGGCGTTATGGGTGGGCTTGGCGGTTTCACCGGCACGGTCCCGACGCTGTGGTGCACCCTCAAGGGCTACGAGCGCGACCTGCAGCGCTCGATCATCCAGAACTTCAACCTGTCGATGCTGTTCGTGACCATGCTCACCTACCTGGGCACCGGCATCGTTACGGTGGACATGCTGCCGTTCTTCGCCATCGTCGCGCCGGCCATGCTGATTCCGACCTTCCTTGGTACGCGCCTGTACATCGGCATCAGCGACCTGCAGTTTCGCCGCATCGTGCTGGGCTTGCTGACTGCCTCGGGTGTCTCGCTGCTGATTTCGTCTGTGCCGAACCTGCTGGGGTAACCCAACCCTTTGGCCGGCTAGGCCGGCTCCTGCAGGTTCGCGCATTTGCCCAACCCCCCGGCACATGCTAGAAAACCGCCTACCCATTCAAAACCTGAATCCCGCCATGAGCCTCAGCCTCAAACCCAACAGGTCTCTGTTCGACCTCGACCTGCTGCGCGCCATCGTGGTGGTGGCCGACTGCGGCAGTTTCACCACAGCGGCCACGCGCCTGCATTCCACCCAGTCGACCATCAGCCAGAAGGTCCGGCGCCTCGAGGAGATGGTCGGTCACCGCCTGCTCGAGCGCGGCAATCGCGAGGTGCTGCCCACCGACGCCGGCCAGACCCTGCTCGGCTATGCCCGCCACATGCTCGCCCTCAACGACCAGATGCTCGAAGCCCTGGCCGGCGCCACGGTCGGCGTGACCCTGCGCCTGGGCGTACCCGAAGACTTCGTTGGCGGGCGCACCACCAACGCGCTGTCGGCGTTCAACCGCAGGCACCCGCAGGTCAAGCTCGAAGTCACCAGCGGCCTGTGCCGCGACCTCAGCCAGAGCTACGACAACGGCGAGCTCGACCTGGTGCTGCTCAAGCAGCGGCGCAACGGTCGCGAAGGGGTGGCCAGCTGGCCGGAGCAATTGCGCTGGATCGACAGCGCACACAACCCGGCCCTGGCGCTGGACCCGATCCCGCTGGTGACCTTTCCGCCACGCGGGCTGTACCGCGACGAAATCATCAGCGCAGTAGAGAGCCTGGGCCGGCGCTGGCGCATCGCGTTCACCAGCTCCAGCCTCAGCGGCATTCAGGCCGCCGTGGCCGACGGCATGGGTATCAGCCTGCTGCCGCCACGCGCCGTCACCGCCGAGCACCGGGTGCTCGGCGAGGCGGATGGCCTGCCGGTGATCGACAGCTACGAGATTCTGATTCTGCATCGCCAGACGGCCGACCCGATGGTACGAGCGCTGGCGGGCGTGTTGACCGGCCTGCTCGAAGCACAGGCGGTGTGAGCCTGCGGGTCACTTCCCCACAAAAAAGCCCGCCAGTCACGGCGGGCTTTCTGCATCGCTACCTGTTTAACGCTTTGGGTTCAGCGTCAGGTTCACGTTGCGGTTCACATCCTTGTACAGCAGGTAGCGGAACGGGCCAGGGCCACCCGAGTAGCAGGCCTGCGGGCAGAAGGCGCGCAGCCACATGAAGTCGCCGGCTTCCACTTCGACCCAGTCCTGGTTCAGGCGGTACACCGCCTTGCCTTCCAGCACGTACAGGCCGTGCTCCATCACGTGGGTTTCAGCGAACGGGATGGTGCCGCCCGGCTGGAAGGTCACGATGTTGACGTGCATGTCGTGGCGCATGTCGGCCATGTCGACGAAGCGGGTGGTGACCCAGGCGCCATCGGTGCCCGGCATCGGGATCGGGGTAACGTCCTGTTCGTTGGTGACGAACGCTTCCGGGTGCGCCAGGCCTTCGACTTCCTGGTAGTGCTTGCGGATCCAGTGGAAGGTCACGTTGGCCGCGCTGTTGTTGCGCAGGCTCCAGTCGGCGCCCGGCGGAATGAACGCGTAGCCGCCTGGCTTGAGGGTGTACGGCTTGCCTTGCAGGGTGATGTCGACTTCACCTTCGACCACGAACAGAACCGCCTCGGCGTTCTTGTCCTGCTCCGGGCGCTCGCTGCCGCCTTCAGGGGCAACTTCGACGATGTACTGCGAGAAGGTCTCGGCGAAACCCGACAGCGGGCGGGCGATGACCCACATGCGCATCTTGTCCCAGAAGGGCAGGTGGCTGGTGACGATGTCACGCATCACGCCCTTGGGGATCACCGCGTAGGCTTCGGTGAACATGGCACGGTCTGTCAGCAGCTCGGTCTGAGCCGGGTGCCCGCCGTGGGGGGCGAAGTAAGTGGTTCTGGACATGGACAGTCTCGATGTTTGTTGTTGTGTCCCCCGGGCCAGCCTGCGGCGGGCGGCCCCGTTCAGGGATTGCACCGCTACGTTATGACCATCTTTAGCTATCCACAAATTAAATGTTGAAATCCCTGCCATTCGATTTGTAAATGTTGCGTGCGCCGGGCCAGCACTGCGCTACAGGTGTGCGCCCTGTGTAGCGGGTGATGCAACACCTGTAGCGTTGATTGCAGCGCGGGCGGCATCGGTGCGGCGCGCGAAAAGCCGCGTGCCAGAGCGGTTGTGGCGGTTCATGTCACAGCTGGCATGGCGGTTGCGATGAGCTGATGGCGCAGCGCGAAGACTGCGCCACTAATAAGAACAGGACACTCCCATGAGACAGACTGGCCTCGCCTCGCTTCCCCTCAAATCCCTTGCCGTTGCCGTGCTGCTGAGCCTGGCGGGTACACCGGCGCTGGCTGCGGACATCCCGGCCAACGTCGATGGCGCGCGCATCATCGCCGCCGACAAGGAGCCCGGTAACTGGATGAGCACCGGGCGCACCTACGACGAACAGCGCTACAGCCCGCTCAAGCAGATCAGCGACCAGAACGTCGGCCAGCTGGGCCTGGCCTGGAGCTACAAGCTGGACCTGGACCGTGGCGTGGAAGCCACCCCCATCGTGGTCGACGGGGTGATGTACACCACCGGGCCGTTCTCGGTGGTGTACGCGCTGGATGCGCGCGACGGCAGGCTGATCTGGAAGTACGACCCGCAATCGGACCGCCACCGCGCCGGCGAAGCCTGTTGCGACGCGGTCAACCGTGGCGTGGCGGTGTGGAAGGGCAAGGTCTACGTGGGCGTGCTCGACGGGCGCCTGGAGGCCATCGACGCCAAGACCGGCCAGCGCGCCTGGTCGGTCGACACCCGCGCCGACCACAAGCGCAGCTACACCATCACCGGCGCCCCTCGGGTGGTCAACGGCAAGGTGGTGATCGGCAACGGCGGCGCCGAGTTCGGCGTGCGGGGCTATGTCACCGCCTACGACGCCGAAACCGGCAAGGAGGCGTGGCGCTTCTACACCGTGCCGGGCGACCCCAAGCTGCCGCCCGAGGGCAAGGGCATGGAGATCGCCGCCAAGACCTGGTTCGGCGATGCCTATGTGGAGCAGGGCGGTGGCGGCACCGCCTGGGACTCGTTCGCCTACGACCCGGAGCTGAACCTGCTGTACATCGGCGTGGGCAACGGCTCGCTGTGGGACCCCAAATGGCGTAGCCAGGCCAAGGGCGACAACCTGTTCCTGTCGTCCATCGTGGCGGTCAATGCCGACACCGGCGAATACGTGTGGCACTACCAGACCACCCCGGGCGATGCCTGGGACTACACCGCCACCCAGCACATGATCCTGGCCGAGCTGCCCATCGACGGCAAGCCGCGCAAGGTGCTGATGCAGGCGCCGAAAAACGGCTTCTTCTATGTGATCGACCGCGCCACCGGCGAGCTGCTGTCGGCCAAGGGCATCGTGCCGCAGAGCTGGACCAAGGGCATGGACATGAAGACCGGGCGGCCGATCCTGGACGAAGAGAACGCCGCCTACTGGAAGAACGGCAAGCGCAACCTGGTGACCCCGGCGTTCTGGGGCGCGCATGACTGGCAGCCGATGTCGTACAACCCCGACACCGGGCTGGTGTACATCCCGGCGCACATCATGTCGGCCTACTACGAGCACATCCCCGAGGCGCCCAAGCGCAACCCGTTCAAGAGCATGTACCAGCTGGGCCTGCGCACCGGGATGATGCCCGAAGGCGCCGAAGGCCTGCTGGAGATGGCCAAGAGCTGGTCGGGCAAGCTGATCGCCTGGGACCCGGTCAAGCAGCAGGCCGCCTGGGAAGTGCCCTACGTGACCATCTTCAACGGCGGCACCTTGAGTACCGCGGGCAACCTGGTGTTCGAGGGCAGCGCCGACGGGCGGGTGATCGCCTATGCCGCCGACACCGGCGAAAAACTCTGGGAGCAACCGGCTGCCAGCGGCGTGATGGCCGCGCCCGTCACCTACAGCGTGGATGGCGAGCAGTACGTGACCTTCATGGCCGGCTGGGGCGGCGCGTTCTCCACCTTTGCCGGGGCCCTGTCGCTGCGGGCCGGCGTGCAGCCGTACGCCCAGGTGCTGACCTACAAGCTGGGCGGCACCGCCAAGCTGCAAGAGCCGGCGCCACGCCCGGACACCCCCAAACCACCCGCGTTGAGCAACGACACCGCATCGATCGAGGCGGGCGCCAAGCTGTACGACGGTTACTGCTCGCAGTGCCACGGTATCCACGCGGTCAGCGGCGGCGTGCTGCCCGACCTGCGCAAGCTCACCCCGGAAAAGCACCAGATGTTCCTCGGCATCCTCTTCGGTGGCCGCGTGCCGGATGGCATGCCGTCGTTCGCCGACGCCTTCACCCCCGAGCAGGTCGACCAGATCCACCAGTACCTGATCAAGCGCGCCCACGACCTTCATCAGGAAGGCGATACCTGGAAGCAGTTCAGCGCCAAGTCATCCCATTGAAAGGAGCCATTGACCCATGAGTGACGTCATCTACCAGAACTACATCGCCAATGCGTTCGTCGACAGCGACGCGCAGATCGAGGTGCACAACCCGGCCAATGGACGACTGCTGGGGCGCGTACCCCAGGCCAGTGACGCGCAGGTGGAGCAGGCCATTGCCGCCGCGCGCAAGGCCCAGAAGAGCTGGGCCACGCGCCCGGCCATCGAGCGCGCCGGCTACCTGCGCAAGATCGCCAGCAAGGTGCGCGACAACGCCGAGCGCCTGGCGCGCATCATCACCGCCGAGCAGGGCAAGGTGCTCGGCCTGGCCCTGGTCGAAGTCAACTTCACCGCTGACTACCTGGACTACATGGCCGAGTGGGCGCGACGCCTGGAAGGCGAGGTGCTCACCAGCGACCGCGCCGGTGAAAGCATCTTTCTGCTGCGCAAGCCGCTGGGCGTGGTGGCCGGGATTCTGCCGTGGAACTTCCCGTTCTTTCTGATCGCCCGCAAGATGGCGCCGGCCCTGCTCACGGGCAACACCATCGTGATCAAGCCCAGCGAAGAAACACCGATCAACTGCTTCGAGTTCGCCCGCCTGGTGGCCGAGACCGACCTGCCCAGCGGTGTGTTCAACGTGGTGTGCGGTACCGGGGCGACCGTGGGCCAGCGCCTGACCAGCCACGCCGGCATCGACCTGATCAGCTTCACCGGCAGCGTGGGCACCGGCTCGCGGATCATGGCCGCGGCGGCGCCGAACATCACCAAGCTCAACCTGGAGCTGGGCGGCAAGGCGCCGGCCATCGTGCTGGCTGATGCGGACCTGGAACTGGCGGTCAAGTCGATCACCGCGTCGCGGGTGATCAACACCGGGCAGGTGTGCAACTGCGCCGAGCGGGTGTACGTGCAGCGCGAGGTGGCGGATGAGTTCACCGACAAACTGGCCAGCGCCATGGCCGCCACCCGTTATGGTGACCCGCTGGCCGAGGCGGACCTGGACATGGGCCCGCTGATCAACCAGGCCGCCCTGGACAAGGTCGGGCAGATGGTGCGCACCGCCACCGGGCAGGGCGCGCAGCTGGTGACCGGGGGCGCGGTGGCCGATCGCGGGCAGGGCTTCCACTACCAGCCGACGGTGCTGGCCGGCTGCTCGGCCGACATGGAGATCATGCGCAAGGAGATCTTCGGGCCGGTGTTGCCGATCCAGATCGTGGAGAGCCTGGACGAGGCGATTGCGCTGGCCAACGACAGTGAATACGGGCTGACTTCATCGCTGTACACGCGCAGCCTGAGTGCAGCGATGCATGCCAGCAACGCGCTGGATTTCGGCGAGACCTACATCAACCGCGAGAACTTCGAGGCCATGCAGGGCTTCCATGCCGGCACGCGCAAGTCGGGGATCGGTGGGGCCGATGGCAAGCATGGGTTGTATGAGTACACGCATACCCATGTGGTCTACATCCAGATCTGAGGCCCAGGTAGCCTGTTAGGGCCTCATCGCGGGTCAAGCCCGCTCCCACAGCCTGTGGGAGCGGGCTCGACCCGCGATGGGTTGCACAGCAACCCCTGCCATCACAACCGATCATTGGGCTGCACCACCCCGTACTTCTTCATCTGCCGATACAGCGTCGAGCGCGCCACCCCCAGTTCAGCCGCCACCGCACTGATGTTCCAGCGATGGCGCCGCAACCTTTGCAGCAACTCGCTGGCCGGGTCCTGGCTGTCGATGCGCAGCGGCTCGTCGCGCACCACCTGCACCACCTCCGCCGGCAGGCAATCCACGTCGATCACCCCGTCCTCGGCCAACGCCACCGCGTAGCGCAACGCATTGAGCAACTGACGAATGTTGCCCGGCCACGCATGGGCATGCAGGCACTGGCGGGCCTGTTCGGTCAACCGCACGCCGCTGCTCTGCGCCGCCAGTAACTGCTCGATCAACGCGCCCCGGTCACTGCGTTCGCGCAAGGCCGGCAACGCCAGGCTCATGCCGCCCAGGCGGTAGTAGAGGTCCTCGCGAAAGCGCTTGTCGCCAATCATCCCGTGCAGGTCCTGGTGGGTCGCCGACACCACCTGCACGTCCAGCGCCACCGGCGCCTGGGCGCCGATCGGGAAGATCTCGCGCTCGGCCAGCACCCGCAGCAAACGGGTTTGCAGGTGCGCCGGCATGTCGCCGATCTCGTCCAGAAACAGCGTGCCGCCGGCGGCCAGGTCCAGCTTGCCCTTCATGCCCTTCTTGTCGGCCCCGGTGAAGCTGCCGCCGCGGTAGCCGAACAGCTCGCTCTCGATCAGCGTCTCGGGAATCGCCGCGCAATTGAGCGCGATGAACGGCCCGGCGCGCCGCGCACTGGCCTGGTGGATGGCGCGGGCGAATGCCTCCTTGCCGGTGCCGGTCTCGCCGGTGATCAGTATCGGCAGGTCCTTGTCGAGCACCTTGCGCACCCGCTGCACCGCCTGTTGCAGGCGCGCATCGCCGCCGGCCAGCTGCTGCAGGTCGGGGTGGCTGCTGCGCACCGGCGGTCTGGCCGGGGCAGGGCGGTGGCGCTGCGACGGTATGCGCAGGCCCACATCCAGCAAGGCGTCGTCCTGCTGCCCGCGCAGGCGCACGCTGCGTGCACCGCCCTGGGTCAGGTGCAGCAGTTCATCCATCGAGGTTGGCAGCAGGCTGTCGATGCGCGCACCCAGCAGCGGCGCCGCATCGCGCTGGTGGGCAACGAAGGTGGCGCGGTTGGCGCCGATGATGCGGCCGTTGTCGTCCAGCGCCAGCAACTGCTCGTTGGCCAGGTCGGCTATGTCGTCGATGGGCTTGAGCGACAGGGTTAGGCGGTCGCGGTAGCACTCGCGAAAGTGCGCGTTCTCGATCAGCCGCGCATACAGGATCACCAGTTGCAGGGTCAGGTACTGCGCCTCCTTGGGCCCGTTGCTGTTCAGGCAAGTGGCGTTCAGGCAGCCGCGCAGCAGGCCCTGGGCGTCGAAGATCGGCGCCACCGAGCAGCTCAGGCGAAAGTTGGAGGCCAGAAAGTGCTCTTCGCGGTGGATGATCAGCGGCTGCGCGGCGGCCAGGGTGGTGCCGATGCCGTTGGTGCCGGCAATCGACTCGTCCCAGCGCGCGCCCACCACCAGCCCGGCCTGGGTATAGATGTGGCTGGCTTCGGGCAGGCGGGTGTCGAGGGTGATGCCGTGTTCGTCGCTGAGCAGCACCGCGAACCCGGCCGGCACCACGCGCCTGGCCAGGCCGCTGACGCCCTGGCTGGCGATGGCCAGGTATTGCTGGTGCTGCTGTTGATGCTGGCGGATGGCGTCGGCGCCCAGCACATGGGTACGCCCGGCGGCGCCGGGGTCGAGGCGATGCTCGACCACGCTGCGGTACCAGGACTGCGCAATGACAGGGTCGGGGCGGATGCCGCGCTCGGGGAAGTGATCGTCGACGAAGGCCGCGAGATCGCTCGGGCTGGTCTGGGTATGCTGCATGCTGGGCTCCCGTCGACCGTGGCGCGCGCAGGGGCGGCTCACCGTCATCTTGTTGTCTCGGGCCAGGGGCGGGCACCGATCTGTGCCTACCTTAGTCGCTGTGTCGGGAATTTTCAGCTATTGATGCAGCCCTGGCCTAGAAAAGCATCCCCAGCAGAATCGCCTTCACCGTCGCCTCGGCCTTGTTGCTGGCCTGCAGCTTGCGCATGGCGTTGACCAGGTGGAACTTCACCGTGCGGCTGTCGATGGTGAGGATGATGCTGATCTCGCTGTAGGTCTTGCCCACGGCGGTCCATTTGAGCACTTCTTTCTCCCGTGCGGTCAGGGCCTTCTGGGCCTCGGGCAGGTGGGTCTGGGCAAAGAAGCCGGTCATGGCACTGTGCGCCAGTTGCGACAGCCAGATGAGCTTGGCTTCCTTGGCGTCCAGTTCAAGTGTGGAGATCGGGTCATCCGGCCGGGACAGGGACAGCAGGCCGATGGTGCCGTAGTCGCCCTGCACCGACAGGCACCAGCCGTGGTCCAGGCTGTAGTGCCGCGCCTCTTCCCAGAATGCCTGCTGGTGCTGCTGTTGCGCGGCGGCCCACTTCAGGGGCGTGGTGCGGGTCAGCCCGTGGGCCACCGTCGGGTCGCAGGAAAAATAGTCCTCGGCCACGTACCTGGCTTCCCAGGCGCTGGGGTAGTTGGAGCGCAGGATGAACTGCGGGGCGGCGATCGGCAGCGGATTCTTCAGCCCATAGGAACAGAACTCGAAGTCCAGCTCGCGGGTAAGACGGGTCAGCTCGCTGAACAGCTCGCCTTTGTTGCGGCACCCCGTCACCACGGCAATGAAGTGCTCGCGCCAGTCATTCACGCAATGTGCCTTTCATGGGTGGAATGTGCTCGGCCAATGGAGAGTGCAAACAGGCCGGAATTATACCGTACGGTACAGTTTTCGCGGAAAACTTCTGTAGCAAATGGCCATCAGTGCGCTGGTATTTCAGGTTTTTCCTACGAATAAACCTGCCCTTTCGGGCAGCTATATAGGCCCCGGAGGGTTTGTTGTACTCCCAGCTCTTTGAGTTGGGGCGTTTTCATGTTCACTGCTGTAACCGGGACCATCAAAGACTTTCCGCGCACCATGGCGAGCGCACTGGCCGAGTACCGCTACCAGGTGTTTGTAAGGGAGCTGGGCTGGCCATTGCAGTGTCCCGAGGGCCAGGAGTGGGATGAGTTCGACCGCCCCGATACGCTGTATGTGCTGGCATGCGACAAGCAACAGAATATTTTCGGTTGTGCCCGCCTGATCCCCACCCATCGCCCGTACTTGCTGGCAGAAGTGTTTCCGCACCTGGTTGGCGATGCGCCGCTCCCCTATCAGCAGGACATATGGGAGCTCTCGCGCTTCGCCATGAGTTCGCCCAAAGGCCAATACCTGTCGGCTGAACAGGCTTGGCAGAATACCGTGGCGATGGTCGGCAAGGTGATCGATGTGGCGCGTGCCCAGGGGGCGCGCAGGCTGATTGCCTTTACTGCAATGGGTAACGAGCGGTTGCTCAAGCGCATGGGCGTGACCACGCGAAGAATCGCGCGTCCGCAGATGATTGACGACAAGCCGGTGCTGGCCTTCTGGATCGAAATCGATGACCAGACGACCCGCGCACTGCAACTGGCAGCGTGACGGGTGAACATGTCGAGGGAAGGTGGTAAAGCAATGATTGCGTGTGTGCGTTGGCTGTTGGTCGTGCTGTTCGTGGTGGTGACGTTTCCGTTCCTGTGCCTGGTGCTGCTGCTCAATCCGCGCAAGCAGGACAACCTCTACCTGGCCTGCAAGGTCTACAGGGCCATCAACTGGATCTTTGGCGTGCGCGTCGAGGTCGGTGGTTTCGACGCCATCGCGCCCGACCGCTCCTACATCTATGTGGCCAACCACCAGAGCAACCACGATGCATTTGTCGTGGCCCAGGCGCTGCGCCCAGGCACGGTGATCGTGGGCAAGCAGTCGTTGCGCTGGCTGCCGTTGGCCGGGCAGCTGTACTGGCTGACCGGCAGCCTGTTCATCGACCGCAGCAACCCGCGCGCGTCGATCACCAGCCTGCGGCGCATCGCCACCCGCGTGGCCGACAGCAATACATCGCTCTGGATCTTCCCCGAGGGCACGCGCAACACCGGGCAGGGCGTGCTGCCGTTCAAGACCGGTGCATTTCGCATCGCCAAGGAAATGGGCATCGGCATCATCCCCGTGACCATCAGCCCGGCGGTGCGCCGGATCCGCCACAACGCCCTGGGCTGCACCGATGTGAGTATCGTGGCGCACCGGCCCATCGAGGCCGACCTGGTGGCCAGCATGGATGCCAAGCAGCTGGCGTCGTATACGCGGGAAGTGGTCAACAATGGGTTGCCCATCGTGTAGTTGCCGGGGCCTTCGCCCGCAAGGCTGGTTCCTGCAGGAGCCAGCCTTGCGGGCGAAGAGGCCCGTCAGCTCGCCGCCTTGAACCTCAAGCGCCACGCATGCAGCAGCGGCTCGGTATACCCGCTCGGCTGCTCACGCCCCTTGAACACCAGGTCGCTGGCGGCCTGGAACGCCATCGAGGTGGCGAAGTCCGGCGCCATCGGGCGGTATGCCGCATCCCCGGCATTCTGCCGGTCGACCACCACCGCCATGCGTTCGAGCACCTCGCGTACCTTGGCCTCGCTCACCGTGCCATGCAGCAGCCAGTTGGCAATGTGCTGGCTGGATATACGCAAGGTCGCACGGTCTTCCATCAGGCCGACGTTGTGGATGTCCGGCACCTTGGAGCACCCGACCCCTTGCTCCACCCAGCGCACCACGTAGCCGAGAATGCCCTGGCAGTTGTTCTCCAGCTCCTGCAGTTTTTCCGCATCGCTCCAGTTCGGACGCGGCGATACCGGAATGGTCAGCAGGTCGTTGAGCAGGCTGTCACGCTCGCCGGCCAGGTCGATGCGCTGCAATTCGCTCTGCACCCCCTGCACGTCCACCTGGTGGTAGTGCAGCGCATGCAGCGTGGCGGCCGTGGGCGAGGGCACCCATGCGGTGGTGGCACCGGCCTTGGGGTGGCCGATCTTCTGCACCAGCATGTCGGCCATCAGGTCGGGCATGGCCCACATGCCCTTGCCGATCTGCGCGCGCCCCTTGAGCCCGCAGGCCAGCCCCACCAGCACGTTGTTGCGCTCGTAGGCGGTGATCCACGGCGTGGACTTCATGTCGCCCTTGCGCAGCATCGGGCCGGCTTCCATGGCGCTGTGCATCTCGTCGCCGGTACGGTCGAGAAAGCCCGTGTTGATGAACACCACCCGCTCGTGCGCTGCGCCGATGCACGCCTTGAGGTTCACCGAGGTGCGCCGCTCCTCGTCCATGATGCCCATCTTCAGGGTGTTGCGCGGCAGCGCCAGCAGGTCTTCGACACGCCCGAACAGTTCGGCGGCAAACGCCACTTCGGCAGGGCCGTGCATCTTCGGCTTGACGATGTACACGCTGCCGCTGCGCGAGTTGCCGCGCCGCTGCAGGTCGTGGATGGCGATCAGGCCGGTGAGCACCGCGTCCATGATGCCCTCGGGAATCTCGGCGCCATCGCCATCGAGAATCGCCGGGTTGGTCATCAGGTGGCCGACGTTGCGCACGAACAGCAGCGAACGGCCATGCAGGGTCAGCGTTGCGCCATCGGCCGCGGTGTAGACGCGGTCCGGGTTGAGGCGGCGCACGCGGGTCTTGCCGCCCTTGCTGATCGCTTCGCTCAGGTCGCCTTTCATCAGGCCCAGCAGGTTGCGGTAGATCAGGGTCTTGTCTTCGGCATCCACCGCGGCCACCGAGTCCTCGCAGTCGAGGATGGTGCTCAGGGCGGCTTCGACCAGCACGTCCTTGACCCCGGCCGCATCGGTCTGGCCGATGGCGCTGGTGGGGTCGATCTGGATCTCCAGGTGCAGGCCGTTGTTCTTCAGCAGCACGGCGTTCGGCTGGGCGGCATCACCCTGGAAACCGACGAATTTGGCGGGGTCTTTGAGTGTGGTGGTCATGCCGCTGATGAGCTCGACGCGCAGTTGCCCGTCCTCGATGCGGTAGGCCTTGGCCTCGGCGTGCGAGCCGCCGGCCAGCGGTGCAGCCTGGTCCAGGGCCTTGCGTGCAAAGGCGATGACCTTCTGGCCACGGCGCGGGTTGTAGCCCTCGCCAGCCTCGGCGCCGTCGGCGTCGCTGATCGCGTCGGTGCCATACAGCGCGTCATACAGCGAGCCCCAGCGTGCGTTTGCGGCGTTGAGCGCATAGCGCGCGTTCATCACCGGCACCACCAGCTGCGGGCCGGCCTGTTCGCACAGCTCGCTGTCGACGTTGGAGGTGCTCACCGCCACCTGTTCAGGCACCGGCACCAGGTAGCCGATCTCGCTCAGGAAGGCGCGGTAGGCCGGCATGTCGGCCACCGGGCCCGGGTGGGCGCGGTGCCAGGTGTCCAGCGCGGCCTGCAGGCGGTCGCGTTCGGCGAGCAGGGCGCGGTTCTTCGGCGCCAGGTCGTGCACCAGGGCGTCGAAGCCTTGCCAGAAGTTGGCCTCCGGCACACCGGTGCCGGGCAGGGCCTCGGTTTCGATGAAGTGCTGCAGGGCGCTCGCGACCTGCAGGCGTTGACGCTGAATACGGTCGTTCATGTTCGGTTGCTCCTGATCAGTCTTTAACGGCGGCAACGCCGGCCTTGGCCACCTGGGCGTCCTGTTCGGACTTGACCCCCGACACACCCACCGCGCCGACCACCTGGCCGTCGACGATCACCGGCACGCCGCCTTCGAGCGTGCCGCTGATCACCGGCACCGACAGGAACGCCGTGCGCCCGCCATTGATCATGTCTTCGTACAGCTTGGTTTCACGTCGGCCCAGCGCCGCGCTGCGGGCCTTTTCGGTGGCGATGTAGGCACTCACCGGCGCGCAGCCGTCCAGGCGCTCGAAGCCCAGCGGGTGGCCGCCGTCGTCGACCACGGCAATGCTCACGGCCCACTGGTTGGCCTGGGCCTCGGCACGGGCGGCGGCGAGAATCTGCTGCACGTCGCTCAGGGTCATTACGGGTTTGCTTTGCATGAAATCAGGCTCCTGGGTTGAGGGCTTGGTCAACGAGTTCGATCCAGTGCCGCACGGGGGTTCGCCCGGCACCGTCGAGGTGGGTCTGGCAGCCGATGTTGGCCGTGGCGATCACGTCGGGGTGGCCACTTTCCAGCGCATCGAGCTTGTTGTCGCGCAGTTGCCTGGACAGCACCGGCTGGGTCAGCGAATAGGTGCCGGCCGAACCGCAGCACAGGTGGCTGTCGGGTACCTCGGTAAGGTTGAAGCCCAGGCGTTTGAGTACGGCTTCAACTGCGCCGCCAAGTTTTTGTGCGTGCTGCAGGGTACACGGGCAGTGGAAGGCCAGGGTCTGGTCGCAGCAGGCCTCGAAGCGCTCCAGCGGTTCGGCGCGGATCACTTCGACGATGTCCCGCGCCAGGGCGCTGATGCGCTCGGCCTTGGCCGCGTAGGCCGGGTCGTCGCGCAGCAGGTAGGCGTATTCCTTGACGAAGGCGCCGCAGCCGCTGGCGGTCTGCACGATGGCTTCGGCGCCGGCTTCCACGGCTGGCCACCAGGCGTCGATGTTGCGCCGCGCACGTTCAAGCCCGGTGTCCTGCGCGTTGAGGTGATAGTCCACCGCGCCGCAGCAGCCGGCCTGGGCAATCGGCGTGATGCTGATGCCCAGGCGGTCAAGCACGCGCGCGGTGGCGGCGTTGGTGTTGGGCGACAGGCTGCGCTGCACGCAGCCTTCGAGCATCAGCACGCGCCGTGCATGGGTGGCCTGGGGGCGTTGCCGGGCCGGTGCCACGCTGCGTGGCAGGTGGGTCCTGAATGCCTCGGGCAGCACTGGGCGCAGCAGCTCGCCGGTACTCACCAGCGCCTGGAACAGGGCCGGGCGCGGCACCACGGCGCGCAGGCCGCTGCGCAGCAGGCGCTGGCCCAGCGGGCGGGGTACACGGGCCTCGATGGCGTCGCGACCGATGTCCAGCAGCTTGTGGTACTCCACCCCCGACGGGCAGGTGGTTTCGCAGTTGCGGCAGGTCAGGCAGCGGTCCAGGTGCTGCTGGGTCTTCTCGCTGACGGTGTCCTGCTCGAGGAATTGCTTGATCAGGTAGATGCGTCCGCGCGGGCCGTCCAGCTCGTCGCCCAGTTCCTGGTAGGTGGGGCAGGTGGCATTGCAGAAGCCGCAGTGCACGCAACTGCGCAGGATGCGTTCGGCTTCGTCGGCGTGGGCAGGCGCTTGGCCGCTTCGCTCAGGTTGGTCTGCATGGTGGCTCCTGGGTCAGACGTCGGCGTACTGGCGGCCGGGGTTGAAGATGCCCTGAGGGTCCAGGTTGCGCTTGAGCGTCTGGTGAAACCGCAGGATCGGTGCGGCCAGCGGCTGGAACGGGCTGTCCACCACGCCCGGGGTGAAGCAGGTGGCGTGCCCGTTGGCGGCGGCGGCGAGCTGGCGGATGCTGTCGGCATCGGCGCTGCTCTTGAGCCAGCGTTGCGCGCCGCCCCAGTCGATCAACTGCTCGCCCTCGATCGCCAGCGGCGCCGTCAGTGCCGGCACCGACAGGCGCCACAGCGGGCGCGGGTCGTCGAAGAACGCCAGGCGCTGTTCGCGCAGGTCGTCCCAGTAGCTGTCATCCAGCGCATCGCCGCCCAGGCGTTCGGCGGCGGCGCGTACCGAACCCTCGTTGCCTTCCAGGCGCAGGTACAGGGTGCTGCCGTCATGGCTGGCGGCGGTCAGCGGGATCGGCTGCTGGCCCCATTCGCCGAGCTTGTCCAGGGCCATCTGCAGCGGCATGGCCTGGCGCAGGCTGACCCGGCAGCGGTACTTGGGCAGCACCTTGAACGAGGCTTCGGTGATCACCCCAGGCAGCCCAGGCTGCCGGCCAGCAGGCGCGACAGGTCGTAGCCGGCGACGTTCTTCATCACCTCGCCGCCAAAGCGCAGGTGCGTGCCCAGGCCGCTGATCATGCGCGTGCCCAGTACGAAGTCGCGTACCGAACCCGCCCATGGGCGACGCGGGCCCGACAGGCCGGCAGCGAGCATGCCGCCGACCGTGGCGTTGTCGCCAAAGCACGGCACTTCGCAGGCAAGCATCTGCCCGCCACGCTCCAGCGCGGCCTGCAGCTCGCGCAGGGGCGTGCCGGCGCGGGCGGTGATCACCAGTTCGGTGGGGTCGTAGGAGACGATGCCGGTGTGCCCGGCGAGGTCCAGTGGCTGGGCGTCGACGGGGCGCCCGTAGAAGGTCTTGCTGGCACCGCCGCGGATGAACAGCGGGGTGCGCTCGGCGATGGCCTGCTGCACGCGGGCCAGCAGGTCGGCGCTGCGGTCGCTGCCGTGGGCCGGGTCGAACAGTACGGTGCTCATCAGAAGCGCTCCAGGTCCGGGAAGGGCAGTTGGCCGTGGTGCACGTGCATGGCGCCGAATTCGGCGCAGCGGTGCAGGGTGGGGATGTTCTTGCCCGGGTTGAGCAGGCCCAGCGGGTCGAACGCAGCCTTTACCGCATGGAACAGGCTCAGCTCGTCGCTGTTGAACTGGGCGCACATCTGGTTGATCTTCTCGCGGCCTACGCCGTGCTCGCCGGTGATGCTGCCGCCGACCTTCACGCACAGCTCGAGGATCTTGCCGCCGAACGCCTCGGCGCGTTCCAGCTCGCCGGGGGTGTTGGCATCGAACAGGATCAGCGGGTGCATGTTGCCGTCGCCGGCATGGAACACGTTGGCCACGCGCAGGTTGTACTCGGCCGAGAGGTCGGCGATGGCCCCCAGCACGTGGGGCAGTTCGCGCCGGGGTATGGTGCCGTCCATGCAGTAGTAGTCGGGCGACAGCCTGCCCACGGCGGGGAAGGCGTTCTTGCGCCCGGCCCAGAAGCGCACGCGCTCGGCTTCGTCGCGGGCCAGGCGCACTTCGGTGGCACCGGCCTGTTCGAGCAGCACGCGCACGCGCTCGCAGTCGTCGTGCACGTCGGCCTCGACGCCGTCCAGTTCGCACAGCAGGATGGCCTCGGCCTCTACCGGGTAGCCGGCGTGGATGAAGTCTTCGGCGGCGCGAATCGCCAGGTTGTCCATCATCTCCAGGCCGCCGGGGATGATGCCGGCGGCGATGATGTCGCCCACGGCGCGGCCGGCCTTTTCCACCGAATCGAAGGCGGCCAGCAGCACCTTGGCCACCTGCGGCTTGGCAGCAGCTTGACGGTGACTTCGGTGATGATGCCGAGCATGCCCTCGGAACCTGTGAACAGCGCCAGCAGGTCAAGCCGGGGGCGTCCAGGGCATCGCTGCCCAGGGTCATGCGTTCGCCCTCGACGCTGAGCATCTCGACCTTGAGCACGTTGTGCACGGTCAGGCCGTACTTGAGGCAGTGCACGCCGCCGGCGTTCTCGGCGACGTTGCCGCCGATCGAGCAGGCGATCTGCGAGGAGGGGTCGGGTGCGTAGTACAGCCCATGCGGCGCGGCAGCCTGGGAAATCGCCAGGTTGCGTACGCCGGGCTGCACGCGGGCAAAGCGCCCGGCCGGGTCGATTTCAAGAATCTTGTTGAAGCGCGCCATTACCAGCAGCACGCCCTTTTCCAGCGGCAGCGCGCCGCCGGACAAACCGGTGCCGGCGCCACGTGCCACCACCGGCACCTTGCGCTCGTGGCACAGGCGCAACACGCTCTGCACCTCTTCCAGATGGCGCGGCAGCACCACCAGCATCGGCGTGGTGCGGTAGGCCGAGAGGCCGTCGCACTCGTAGGGCTTGAGGTCTTCGGCGGCGTGCAGGATATCCAGGTCGGGCAGGCGGCTCTGCAGGGTGTGCAGGAACTCGGCCCGGTCGACGCTGTGCAGCGCACCATCGACGCGTTCGTCGTAGAGAATGTTCATGGGCAGGCTAACGACCCTTGTCTTGTTGTTATGGAAGCTCGATGGAACACGGCTCACTTGCATCATTGGCCGGCGACGGCTTAGTGTCTATCGCTCAAATCACTGGTCGAACCAGTTTGTTGCTGCGGTTTTTCCGGCTTTTTCATGAATATTCAATAAATACAGTTAGTTATGTATTGATCTGGCAAGGGTCATAAAGCCCACGGTGTCTGGTCATACCAGTTGGAGGAACGATGGGCGAAGCGCTTTCAATGCAGGTGGCAGACGTGGTGTGCGAGCGCATCGAGCGGCTGATCGTCGATGGCGTGCTCAAGGTCGGCCAGGCGCTGCCGTCGGAGCGGCGCCTGACCGAAAAGCTCGGCGTGTCGCGCACGGCCCTGCGCGAAGGGCTCAAGCTGCTGCGCGCCAAGGGCATCATCGAGACTGCGCATGGCAAGGGCTCATATGTGGCGCAGTTGTCGGGGCAGGGCAGCACCTCGGCATTGATGCACCTGTTCAGTTCGCAGCCGCGCACCCTGTACGACCTGTTCGAGGTGCGCAGCCTGCTGGAAGGGGAGTCGGCACGCCTGGCGGCGCTGCGCGGCACCGAGGCGGACTTCGTGCTCATACGGCGCAGCTACGAGGCGTTGCTGGCGGCCCATGAGCAGCCACTGACGGCCTCTGAGCATGCGCACCTGGACCATGCGTTTCACCTGGCGATCTGCGAGGCCTCGCACAACCCGGTGCTGGTGCAGACGCTGCGCTCGCTGACCGACCTGCTGTTGAACTCGGTGTTCGCCTCGGTGAACAACCTGTACCACCGCGATGTGCAGAAGCGCCAGATCGACCGCCAGCATGCGCGGCTGTACAACGCCGTGACCGGGCGAATGCCGGAGCAGGCGCGCAAGGCGGCGATTGCGCATATCCAGGGCATCTGCGCGAACCTCAAGGAGATCGAGGAGGAGGAGCAGCGGCTGGTACGCGCGACGTTGCGGCTGGAGGGGTGGGTTTGAGGGCGTGTGGGCCGGGGTAGGCGCGCCGTGCGGCGGAGCTCTGCCACATCTGCCCGCTGGTCGCAGCAAAAAATGCGAACGATTGCAGTCAAACCCACTCACACCTTGAGGGCACGACCCCACGCCCCCGTCGAAGGAGCAAGCGTATGACCCAGCGAGGCCAGGACACCATCGAATGGCTGCAAGGCCAGTCCATGCTGCAAGCCGCCCGCGACCGCGCCCGGCTGTATGCAGGGCAGGCGCGCATGTGGCTGCACCCTTACGCCGAGGCCCGCGCCCGCGACGCCAGTGCCATCGCCTCGGTGTGGCTGACGGTGTACCCGGCCTCGATCATCGTCGAGGAGGGCGGTTCGGTGTTGCAGGCGCTGGCCCATGAGCAGCTGTGGCAGGCGCTGTCGGAGCTGGGTATCCAGGGCGTGCACACCGGGCCGTTGAAGCGCTCGGGCGGCATCACCCAGCGCGAGTTCACCCCCAGCGTGGACGGCAACTTCGACCGCATCAGCTTCGACATCGACCCGCGCTACGGCAGCGAGGCCGAGCTGGTGCACCTGAGCAAGGTGGCCTCGGCGCACAACGCGGTGACCATCGACGACTCGATCCCGGCGCACACCGGCAAGGGCGCCGATTTTCGCCTGGCCGAGATGGCCTACGGCGACTATCCCGGGCTGTACCACATGATCGAGATCCGCGAAGCCGACTGGGGCCTGCTGCCCGAGGTGCCGGCCGGGCGCGATGCGGCCAACCTCACGCCGGCCATGTGCGACGAGCTCAAGGCCCGCCATTACATCGTTGGCCAGTTGCAGCGGGTGATCTTCTTCGAACCCGGCATCAAGGAAACCGACTGGAGCGCCACGCCGCCGGTACTCGGGGTCGACGGCAAGCTGCGACGCTGGGTGTACCTGCACTACTTCAAGGAGGGCCAGCCATCGCTGAACTGGCTGGACCCAAGCTTTGCCGCGCAGCAGCTGATCATCGGCGACGCCCTGCACGCCATCGACGTGCTCGGCGCTCGTGGCCTGCGTCTGGATGCCAATGGCTTTCTCGGCGTGGAGCGGCGCGCCGAAGGGCCGGCCTGGTCGGAGAGCCACCCGCTGTCGGTCACCGGCAACCAGTTGCTGGGCGGCATGATCCGCAAGGCCGGTGGTTTCAGCTTCCAGGAACTGAACCTGACCCTGGACGACATCGCCAACATGTCCCACGGCGGCGCCGACCTGTCCTACGACTTCGTCACGCGCCCGGCCTACCAGCACGCGCTGCTGACCGGTGACACCGAGTTCCTGCGCCTGATGCTGCACCAGATGCATGCGTTCAAGATCGACCCGGCCTCGTTGATCCATGCCCTGCAGAACCACGATGAACTGACCCTGGAGCTGGTGCATTCTGGACCCTGCACGCCAACGACAGCTACCTGTACAAGGGCCAGACCTTCCCCGGCAACATCCTGCGCGAGCATATCCGCAGCGAGATGTACGAGGGCCTGGCGGGCGAGCACGCGCCGTACAACCTCAAGTTCGTGACCAATGGCGTGTCGTGCACCACGGTCAGCATCATCACTGCCGCGCTGGGCATTCGCGACCTGGGCAGCATCGACGCCGAGCAGCTGGCGCTGATCCAGAAGGTGCACCTGCTGCTGGCCATGTACAACGCCATGCAGCCGGGGGTGTTTGCGCTGTCGGGCTGGGACCTGGTCGGCGCCTTGCCGCTGGAGCCCGAGCAGGTTGAGGGGCTGATGGGTGATGGCGACACCCGCTGGATTCATCGCGGCGCCTATGACCTGGCCGACCTGGACGTGGAGGCGCAGCTCTCGGCCGAAGGCCTGCCGCGTGCGCGTTCGCTGTATGGCAGCCTGGCCAGCCAGTTGCAGCAGCCCGACAGTTTTGCCAGCAGCCTGAAACGCATGCTCGCTGTTCGCCAGGCCTATGCGATTGCGGCGAGCCGGCAGATCCTGATCCCCGAGGTGGCCAACCCGGCCTTGCTGCTGATGGTGCACGAGCTGCCGGCAGGCAAGGGCATCCAGATCACCGCACTCAACTTCGGTGCCGAGCCACTGAGCGAAACCCTGCATCTGCCGGATGTAAGCCCCGGCGCGGTGGTGGACATGATCAACGAACGGCTGGAGGCGAGCTGAGCGAAGCGGGGAGATGACCATCAATCTGGATGGCTATGAGGGCCTTTCGCTGCGCATCGTGAGCAGTGTGGCGACGCTGTAGGCGTTTGCATGCGGTAACGTTTTTACAGGCCCGGGTTTCGTGTCTGACGGTTCCCGGCCCCTTCGCTGGCAAGGCCAGCTCCTGCAAGGGGCGGCCACCGTCACCGCACTGCTGCCTGCCCCGTGACACACCCCGCCCACCTGATGGAAAATGCCCGACGCCTCTCCCCACCAAAAGGCTTCTGCATGGATAAGCTGGACCGGGCAATACTCGACCTTCTGCAAACCGACTGCACCCGCGCGGTGGGCGATATCGCCGAGCAGATCGGCCTGGGCACCACCGCCTGCTGGCGGCGCATCCAGAAGCTCGAAGAGGCCGGCATCATCCGCGGCCGCGTGGCCCTGCTCGACGGCAAGAAGCTCAATGTCGGCGTGGTGGTGTTCGTCTCGATCAAGACCACCCAGCACAACGCCGACTGGCTGGCCGGCTTTCATGCCGCCGTGGCCGGTATCGACGAAGTGCTGGAGGTGTACCGCATGGCCGGCGACACCGACTACCTGCTGCGCGTGGTGGTGCCGGACGTGGCCGCCTACGACGCGGTGTACAAGCAGTTGATCCGCATTCCGGGCCTGTCCGACATCAGCTCCAGCTTCTCCATGGAGCAGATCAAGTACTCCACCCGCCTGCCGCTGCGCTATGCGCCCTGAGCCGATCACGCTGCACCAGGCCGGCGCCGACGACAGGCAGGCGCCGTCGCGTTCGTGATGCAGGCCCGCGCCGCGCTGTTCCCAAACTCGCCGCCACCGGGATGCCGGCAGACCTGCAGCAGTTCGAACAGGTCTACCTGCACGGCGCGGGCGTTTCCTGCTGGCCCGCTGCAATGGCCAGATCGTCGCGGCCATCGGCTACCTGCCTTACGATCACCGCTTCCGCCAGCTCGACTACCGTGGGCAGAAGGTGGTGGAAGTGGTGCGCCTGTTCGTGTTGCCGGCCTATCGCCGCAGCGGGCTGGCCGGTGAGTTGTACCGCGCGTTGCGTGAGCTGGCGCTGCAGGACCAGGTGCAGGTGCTGTACCTGCACACCCATCCGTTTCTGCCAGGCGCCATTGGTTTCTGGCAAAAACATGGCTTCGAGATCATCGATGTGGAAGCCGACCCGGTGTGGCAGACCACCCACATGCAATGTCGCCTGCCCGCCGGCTGAACCTCAGAAGCGCCCGTTGAGCGGGTATTCCACCGCCAAACGGATCTGGTCGGCATCCAGCTCGGCCTGGGCAGTGTTGCCCCGGTGCACGTTGTGCCGCAGCGACACCGTGGTGCCCTTGGCCACGCCGCCCTGCACCACGTAGCGCGCCTCCAGGTCGCGCTCCCAGTGCTTGCCGCCTTCGCCGTAGCCCAGGTACGCATAGCCGCCACGCGGGTCGACGTGGCTGCCATCGATGCGGCTGCCGCGCACATACGCCGCACTCAGCACCAGCCCGGGCAGGCCCCACGGGGTCATCGCCAGGTCGTAACGGGCCTGCCACGACTGCTCGTTGGGGCGTTGAAGTCCGACAATTGCACGGCGTTGCTGATGAAGATCGCGCCACGGGTCACATAGTCGAACGGTGTGTCGCCATCGACCTTCTGGTAGCCCAGGCTGAAGCTGTGCGGGCCCTGGCGTAGGTCGAGAGCAGGCTCCAGGTGGTGTTGTCGATCTGCCCGACAACGCCTGCCGGTGTCGGTGGTGCGGTACAGGTTGAGGTTGAAGGTGAGCGAGCGATTGGCGTCCAGTGCATGGCTGAAGGTGCCGCCCAGGTAGTGCTGGTTCCAGGTGTCGTCGTAGCGCGAGGTGTACAGGCTGGCGCTGAGGCTCGGGCTTGCACTGTAGACCACCCCGGCCAGGTCGAAGGCATCGCCCTTTGCTGCGTTGGAGTAGTTCACCACGAACCCCTGGTCATGGCTGCTGGCGTTGCGGTCGGTGCTCTCGGTGAAGTGCCCGCCTACCAGTTTCACCCCATCGAATTCGGTGCTGGTGACCAGCACCCCGGTGGCGGTTTCGGGCAGCAGGCGGCTGTCGGACGAGCTGAACACCGGGGTCTTGACCCGCTGTTCGCCATACGACAGCACGGTGGAGGAGGCCCGAAGCTTGACCGCCGCGCCGCCGCGGCTGAATTCGTTCTTGGGGTGGCCGTGGTTGTCCAGCCCAAGCAGGCGCGCCTTGCCGGCGCGTCCGCCGCCGCTGTCCAGTTGCACGCCAAGGTAGGCATGGGCATCCACGCCCACGCCGATCAGGCCCTGGGTGAAGCCCGACTGCAACGTGCCCATCAGGCCATAGGCCCATTCCTCGGCATAACCGTTGCGCTCGGCACGGGCTTGTAGGCATTGCGTGCGCCGCTGTTGCGCATGCCGTGGCGGTATTCGCGGTTGTCGTACACGCTGCGGTTGAGCAGGCTCCAGGTGCTGTCTTCGATAAGGCCGTTGGCCTGCTCCTGGGCCGATTCGGCCAGCACCAGGGGCGCCGGCCCGGCCAATGCCAGCAGCAGGGCCGAACGGGTGCGCAGTGCGATCATTGTGCGGCCTCGCGTTGCAGCAGGGCGGCAAGACGATCTGCTGCACGCCTGGGCAAGGTGCTCGGCAGGCTCGGTGGCGTGGCGGCGGGCTCACCGACCTGGATCAGCATCACCATGCCCATCGACAGGTGCGGGATGCACTGGATGCCGTACAGGCCCGGCACGTTGAAGGTCTGCTCGATTTGCTGGTTGATCCTGCCCTTGAACGCCTCGGCGCCTTCGGGCAGCAGGCCGGGCAGCGAGGCGGCATTGTGCCCGCTCTGGGTGGCGATGAACTTCACCGAATCGCCGGGGGCGATGCGCAGGTAGTCCGGCTCGTACACCATGCTGCCGGTCGCACCACGGTTGAGCATTTTAACTTCGTGCACCTCGGCCGATACCGAAGGGGCGAGCAGGGCGCTGGCGAGCAGCAGGGACAAGGCGGCAAGGCGCATGGGCGGGCTATCCATTTCAGGTCAAGGGAACGAACGCGCAGGATCTGCGCGCCGTCGAAGGGGTCGGTCAGGTAGTGCGCCTGCACCCCGAAGGTGGCCTGCAGGCGTTGCGGGGTCAGCACCTGCAACGGCGGGCCGACATCCACCAGGCGCCGCGCTCGAGCACGGCCAGGCGATCGCAGGTGAGGGCCTGGTTGAGGTCGTGCAGGGCGATCAGGGTGGTCACCGGCAGCGCCTGAACCAGGCGCAGAATGCCCAGCTGGTGCTGGATGTCGAGGTGGTTGGTTGGCTCGTCGAGCAACAGCAGTTGCGGGCGTTGCGCTAGGGCCCGGGCGATGTGCACGCGCTGGCGCTCGCCACCGGAGAGGCTGCGCCAGCTGCGTGTTGCCAGGTGGGTGGCATCCACGTCGGCCAGGGCCTGCTGCACGATGGCGTGATCGTCTGCCGACCACGGGCGCAACGCCGACAACCACGGCGTGCGGCCCAGGGCCACGGCATCGAACACGTTGATCGCATCGCTGGTGTCGGCCTGTTGCTCGACCACTGCCAACCGCCGCGCCACCTCGCGGCGTGGCAGCTGCCTGAGCGCGTTGCTGCCCAGGTGCACCTCGCCGCAGGTGGGCGTGCGCAGCCCGGCCAGCAGCTTGAGCAGGGTGGACTTGCCCGAGCCGTTGGGGCCGACGATACCCAGGGTCTCGCCACGGCGCACCTCAAGGTCGACCGCGTCCAGCAGCACGGCATCGCGCACCTTCAAACCCAGGCCGGTGCAGCGCAGTGCAGCTTCATCCAGCGGGTGGGTGACAGCGTTCATCGGGCGCTCCTGCGGCCAATCAGTATCAATGCGAACACCGGTGCGCCGACCAGCGCCGTGATCACCCCCACCGGAATCACCTGGCCCTTGATCAGGGTGCGCGAGAGCACGTCGGCGGCAATCAGGAACAGCGCGCCACCCAGCGCGCTGGCCGGCAGCAGCCGCGCATGGGGGGTACCGAACAGCAGCCGCATCGCATGCGGAATCACCAGCCCGACAAAGCCGATGGCGCCCACGATCGACACCATCACTGCCGTCACCAGCGCCGCGCAGCTGATCAGCAGCACCTGCACGCGGCGTACCGGGATGCCCAGCGAGGCAGCCGAGTCGCTGCGAAGGTGAAGGCGTCCAGCGCCCGCCGATGCCACACGCACACCGCAAGGCCGGCCAGCGCCACCGGCACCGCCAGCCACACCGACGGCCAGCGCACGCCACTGAGGTTGCCCAGCAGCCAGAACAGGATGCCGCGCGCCTGCTCGGCACTGGCCGACCGGGTGATCAGAAAGGCGGTGAGCGCGTTGAACAGCTGCGAGCCGGCGATCCCGGCGAGGATGATCTGCCCCGTGCTGTTGGACGGCCCGCTGGCACGGGCCAGCAGCGCCACCAGCGCGAAGGCCGCGATGGCCCCGACGAAGGCGCCCAGCGACAGCGTGATCGCCCCCGCGCCCAGCCCCAGCAGCGCCACCAGCACCGCGCCGGTGGAGGCGCCGGCCGAGATGCCGAGCAGGTACGGGTCGGCCAGCGGGTTGCGCAGCAGCGACTGCAGTACCACCCCGCAGGTGGCCAGCCCCGCGCCGCAGGCGGCGGCCACCAGCGCACGGGTCAGGCGGTAGTTCCACACGATGCCTTCATCGATCGGGTCCAGCAGGTGCCCGGCGGCCCACAGCTTGTTGGCCAGCACCTGCAGCACCACCGAGGGGGCGATCGGCGTTTCGCCAATCGCCACCCCTGCCAGTATCGCCAGCAGCAGGGCCAGGCACGCGAGCAGGCCGCGCACAACGCTGCCTGTCATGGCGCCAGTTCGAAGCCGTTGATGGCCGAGGCCAGGGTCTCCATGCCGCTGAACAGGCGCGTGCTGGCCTGCATGGCATGTGCATCGAGAATCACGATGCGATTGTGTCTGACCGCGTCCATGTTGCGCGTGACCGGGTCGCTGCGCAGGAATTCGAGTTTCTTCTGGTAGTCATCGGCCGGGAAGCGACGACGGTCCATGCGCGCGATCACCAGGAAGGTGGGGTTGGCCTTGGCGATGGTTTCCCAGCCCACGGTCGGCCATTCCTCATCGGACTGCACCACGTTGTGCACGCCCAGGGTCTGCAGCATGTAGTCGGGGATACCCTTGCGCCCGGCCACGTACGGGTCGATGTCCAGGTCTGCGCTGGAGAACCAGAACAGGGCGCTGGTGTCCTTCAGATCCTTGCCCTTCACGGTGGCGGCAGCCTTGGCCAGGCGTGCCTTGAGCTCGCTGTTCAACCGCTCGCCACGCGCCTGCACGTCGAAGATCTCGGCCAGCTGGCTGATGCTGTTGTAGATGCTGTCGATGCGAAACGGCTCCAGACGGGTGCCGTCGGCGCCGACCAGGTTGTCCTTGCCCTCGCAGTCGGACGGCATCAGGTAGGTGGGGATGTTCAGCTCATGGAACTGCTCGCGGGTGCCGACCACGCCCTGCGGGCCGACCATCCACTCCAGCTGCACAGCCACCAGTTGCGGGCGCTTGCCGATCACCGCCTCGAAGCTGGGGTCGTTGTCGGCCAGGCGCTCGACCTTGTCGTTCTGCACCTTGTACTGCGCCAGCACATCGTTGAACCACAGCGAGGTGCCGACCAGCCTGTCGCCCAGGCCCAGTGCGTAGAACATCTCGGTGCCGGCCTGGCCGATGGTCACGGCGCTGTCGGGCGCATGCTGGAAGGTCAGCGGCATGCCGCAGTTCTGCAGCGTGAGCGGGTAGTGGGTCGGGGCGGCCTGGGCCAGGGTCGACAGACCCAGGCCCGCGAGCAGGGTGACAAGGCGGGGCAACTGCATGATGCGATCTCCATTCGAACCGTACACGGGCAGGGGTGTACAACCTGGAAACACATCGACAGGCGCTGCCGCGAGGGCAGGGCAAGGCCGTTCGGCGCGCGGGGCGCTCGCGGCACAGATGTACTCCCCGGACACCCCGCCGGTTAGTGATTGTTGCTGTGCCGGCAGGTCTCCTGACTGGTGCGTCGTCACCTGGCTCCGGCCTTCCCGGGGGTCACCCAGTGGCATTTCAGGAGCAGGCTCGGCACTTACAGTTGCGGGGGCAGTTCCGTTTGACGCCATGCAGTGGCGTCTCGGATTCCCTATTGATTCCGTGTGGAAACCGGCGGGCGGCATGGTAGTCGATCACGCCGCCCGCAGGGAAACAAAACCCCGCCAGCCTCAGAGGTACTTGAGCCAGGCAATGTCGCGACGGCGGGCCTTGAACGCGGCAAACCAGCGCACCGGCGGGAACAGCGCCACGGCCAGCAGCACGGCGGTCAGCCACACCGCCCAGATACCATCGAAGCCGAAGTAATTGCCCTGGTTCAGGCCCAGCAGTGCAACGCAGGCCAGGTACGCCACTTTCAGCACATACAGGTGCAGCAGGTAGAAGAACATCGGTGCGGCGCCGAACACCGCCAGGGTGCTGATCCACCGGCGCTGCCCGGCGCGCTCCAGGCCCAGCAGCAACAGCAGGCCAGCCCCCAGGGTCAGGGCCAGGAACAGCAGCGAGGGCGGGTACTTGGTGATGTTGAAGAAGCTCATCAGGGTGTGCGCGGTATCGGCCTGAACCGTCCATGGCGCCTCGCCGTAGCCGTTGAGCAGGCGCAGGGCGACAAAGCCGAGCAGGGTTGCCAGGCCTGCCAGCAGCAGACGGCGCTGGCGCGTGGCGGCCGGCATCGAGTGGGCGAACCAGGGCCCCAGGCCGTAGCCCAGCGCGATCACCCCGACCCACGGCAGCACCGGGTACGAGGTACGCAGGCGCAGGCTGTCGGAGAACTCGAGCCAGCCGCGGTCATGCAGGATCGCCCACGGCACGTGCAGCGCAGAGCCCTGCGCAAAGTGCAGGCCGTCGAGCAGGTTGTGACCGGCCACGATCGCGGCGCCCAGCACCAGCAACAGCGGGCGCGGCAACCACACCAGGGCCGCCAGGGCGATCATGCTGATGCCGATGGCCCAGATCACCTGCAGGTAGATCACGCTGGGTGGCAGCTGGAAGGTCCAGGCGACGTTCACCAGGGTGAACTCCAGCACCACCAGAAACAGCCCGCGCTTGAACAGAAAGGCCGACACATCGCCCCGGCCCTGGTGCTTCTGGCCATACAGCCAGGCCGACAGACCGGTCAGCAGCACGAACACCGGGGCGCACAGGTGGGCCAGCGTACGGCTGACGAACAGCGCAGGTTCGGTGCTGTCGATGGCCATCGGATCGCTGACCTGGCGGTGCAGGAAGAAGGTTTCGCGCACGTGGTCCAGCAGCATGAACAGGATCACCAGGCCCCTGAGGGCATCGATGGACAGCAGGCGTTGGCTCGGTTTGCTGGCGGCGGGGAGGGCAGTAGCGCTAGTCATTGAAAGGTCGCAGGCAGAGGGGGCGAATTGAATGGTTACTGTATAACATTTCTATTCGCTCGGTAAATCTTCCTTACAATCTTGACTGCCATGCTGCGACATCAGACCGCACCCATCTGGCGCTGCGCGCTGGAACCCGTCGACCCTGCGTGACAAAATGCCGCCTCGCAAAACCCTTGCACAAGGCTCCCGCTCTCGGGGCCGGCACCTTCCCAAAAGGATGGTTACATGAACGATTTACTGACCCGGCGCACGGTGATCGCCGGGCTCGGCCTGCTCGGCCTCGGTGCCCTGGCAGGTTGCAACAACTCCGGCGCGCTGGACTTCAAATACGGCAAGGACCTGAGCAACAAGATCCTCGGCCGCACCTTCAAGCTCAAGGACCCGCAAGGCAACGTAATGACCCTGTCGAGCTTCCAGGGCTCGATGCCGATGGTGTTCTTCGGCTTCACCCAATGCCCGGCGGTGTGCCCCACCACCCTGGCCCGCGCGGTGCAGATCAAGAAGCTGATGGGTCGCGACGCCGACTTCCTGCAGGTGGTGTTCATCAGCCTGGACCCCGAGCGCGACACCCCCGAAGTGCTGGACGCCTACGTCAAGGCCTTCGATCCCTCGTTCGTGGCGCTGTCCGGTACCCTGGAAGAGACGGCCGCAGTGGCCAAGGAATTCGGCGTGTTCTACGAGAAGGTGCCGGCCGGCGACACCTATACCATTTCCCACAGCTCGACCAGCTACGTGTTCGACTCGCGTGGCGTGCTGCGCCTTGGCCTCTCGCACTCCCTCAATGCCAGGGAATGCACCGAAGACCTGCTTACCGTAATGGAGGTTTGTTAATGCGTTCTCCCGTGAAACACGCGCTTGGCGCGATGGCGTTGCTGTCCCTGTTCGGTGCGGCGCTGCCCGCCGTTGCCCAGACCACCGTGGGCGAGCCCTGGGTGCGCGCCAGCGTGCCGCAGCAGCAGTCGACCGGTGCGTTCATGACCCTCACTGCCAGCACCGACAGCAAGCTGGTGGGCGTCGAGTCGCCGGTGGCCAAGACCGTGCAGGTGCACCAGATGCAGATGCACAACGACGTGATGAGCATGAGTGAAGTCAAGGCGCTGGACCTGCCCGCCGGCAAGCCGGTGGTGCTCGACACCAATGGCTACCACGTGATGCTGATGGGCCTGGTCAAGCAGGTGAAGGAAGGCGACACGGTGCCGTTGACCCTGATCGTCGAAGACGCCAAGGGCCAGAAGGAGTCGATCAAGGTCGACGCCCCGGTGCGTTCGCTGACCGCCACCGACGGTCACGGCGAGCACTCGATGCACGACCACAGCCACATGTAAGTACCCGCCGCGCCGGCCCTTGCGCCGGCGCAATCCGTTCCTGCCGGGTGGTTCGCCACCCAATGGGTTCAACTGGCCTGCGCCAGATAGTCCCGCAGCCGATCCTGCAGATACCACACACCTTCAGCGTGTTTCAGGTAATCGCTGATCGGCATCATCTGCCAGTACTGGCCTTCGTCGCCAAATTCGATGGCATCGATTTCCCCCTGCGTGATGTGCCCCACCAGAAACCAGGACTCCCAGCCGGGTCTGGCCAGGCTGGGGTAGTTGCGGCGCCATTCGATGCGTTCGGGGGGCAGGCGCAGGGCGAACTCTTCGTCCAGCTCGCGCAGCGCGCATTCGACCGGGGTCTCATCACCTTCGCGCCCCCCGCCGGCAAAGTCCCAGCAGCCGGGAAGGGGATGGTGCTTTTCACGTCGCGCTTGTAGGTCAGCAGGTGGTCGTGGAACAGCAGGGCGAGTTTGGCACCGCAGAAGGGTTTGAGGGGCATGGAGACTGGCCTCTGGCAGGACGGGCGTTAGGCACCGGGCCGGTATTTATACGATGGTTCTGCAGGTTGCGCGGCGTTTTTTGTGGTGTGGGCTGCCGGGCAGCTGCTGGTCACACAGGCATGCGCCGCCGACGGGTATAACTGAACCCGGGAATAAGGATATGCTGTTTCGAAATATTACAAATTGGTGAGGGCAGAATGCCGTTAAAGGACCTGTTGCTGGCGCTGGTGGTGATCGTCGCCTGGGGCCTGAATTTCGTGGTGATCAAGGTCGGCCTCGACGGCCTGCCGCCCATGCTGCTGGGTGGCCTGCGCTTCGTGCTGGTGCTGTTTCCGGCGATCTTCTTCATCAAGCGCCCGCAACTGCCGTGGCGCTGGTTGCTGGCCTACGGCACCACCATCTCGCTGGGCCAGTTCGCCTTTCTGTTCGAGGCCATGGGCAACGGCATGCCGCCGGGCCTGGCGTCGCTGGTGCTGCAGTCGCAGGCCTTCTTCACGCTGTTCTTTGCCGCGATGTTTCTCGGTGAGCGGCTGCGCGCCGCCAGCCTGCTGGGGCTGCTGGTGGCCGCCGGGGGCCTGGCGCTGATCGGCAGCGAGAACGGCAGCCACGTGCCATTTTTGGCGCTGGTGCTGACCCTGTGCGCCGCCGCATGCTGGGCCATGGGCAACATCATCACGCGCCGCTTCGGCAACATCGACCTGGTGGCGCTGGTGATCTGGGGCGCGCTGATTCCGCCGTTGCCATTCTTCGCCCTGTCGTGGTGGCTCGAAGGGCCGGCGCTGATCGAAAGCTCGCTGCGCGGCATCGGCCTGAACTCGATCCTGGCCCTGGCGTACCTGGCCTTCATCGCCACCATGCTCGGCTACAGCCTGTGGAGCGGCCTGCTGTCGCGCTACCCGGCGGGCAAGGTCGCACCGTTTTCGCTGCTGGTGCCAGTGGTGGGGCTGAGCTCCTCGGCGTTGCTGCTGGGTGAGCGCCTGAGTACCCTGCAATGCTGGGGTGGGGTGCTGGTGATGGTGGGGTTGCTGATCAACGTGTTCGGCTCGCGCCTGCGTCAACGCCTGCGGGCCGCGCTGAGCTGAGGCCCCAGGGCGGCGGTGGAACGATCCGCCGCGCACGCCGCTCCAATTCCAGACCCTCGCCGACCAAGGTCCGACCATGAATTCACCTCGATCCACCACGCCCCATGCCGGCCCGGCCGGCATGGTCAAGGTGCGCGGCGCGCGCGAACACAACCTGAAGAACGTGGATGTGGACATCCCCCGCGATGCGCTGGTGGTGTTCACCGGCGTGTCCGGCTCGGGCAAGTCGTCGCTGGCGTTCTCGACCCTGTATGCCGAGGCCCAGCGCCGCTATTTCGAGTCGGTGGCGCCCTATGCGCGACGCCTGATCGACCAGGTCGGGGTGCCGGATGTGGACGCCATCGAAGGCCTGCCGCCGGCGGTGGCCCTGCAACAGCAGCGCGGCACCCCCAGCGCGCGTTCCTCCGTGGGCAGCGTGACCACGCTGTCGAGCCTGATTCGCATGCTCTATTCGCGCGCCGGCAGTTACCCGGACGGCCAGCCGATGCTGTATGCCGAGGACTTCTCGCCCAATACGCCCCAGGGCGCATGCCCGAGTGCCACGGCCTGGGCCGGGTCTACGAGGTGGACGAGGCCTCGATGGTGCCCGACCCGTCGCTGACCATCCGCGAGCGTGCGGTGGCCTCGTGGCCGCTGGCGTGGCAGGGCCAGAACCAGCGCGACATCCTCGTGACCCTGGGCTATGACGTCGACATTCCGTGGCGCGACCTGCCCCAGGAGCAGCGCGACTGGATCCTGTTCACCGAAGAGACCCCCACTGTGCCGGTGTATGCCGGCATGACCCCGGCCCAGACCCGCGACGCCCTCAAGCGCAAGCTCGAACCCAGCTATCAGGGCACCTTCAGCGGCGCGCGGCGCTATGTGCTGCACACCTTCACCCATTCGCAGAGCGCGCTGATGCGCAAGCGCGTCAGCCAGTTCATGCGGGCCAGCGCCTGCCCGTTGTGCGCGGGCAAGCGGCTCAAGCGCGAGGCCCTGACCGTGACCTTCGCCGGGCTGGACATTGCCGAGCTGGCGCAGTTGCCCTTGCTGCAGCTGGCCGAGGTGCTCAAGCCGGTGGCCAGCGCCACCTATGTCGAGCATGGCGACGAGCAGGGTGCGGTGCTGACCCACGCGCAAACCCGTGACGCCCGCCAGCAGCGCGCGGCCAGGGGCGACAACGCCCATGCCGGCGGCCCGGACGTGCGCCACACGCCCAACCTCTCGCTGGAAAAACGCCTGGCCGCGCAGCGCATCGCCCAGGACCTGCTCGAACGGGTGGCCACCCTGATCGACCTGGGCCTGGGTTACCTGGCCCTGGAGCGCAGCACGCCGACCCTGTCCTCGGGCGAGCTGCAGCGCCTGCGCCTGGCCACCCAGCTCAACTCGCAGCTGTTCGGGGTGATCTATGTACTGGACGAACCCTCGGCCGGCCTGCACCCGGCCGATGGCGAGGCGCTGTACGAGGCCCTGCTGCGCCTCAAGGCCGCGGGCAATTCGGTGTTCGTGGTCGAGCACGACCTGGACACCATGCGCCGCGCCGACTGGCTGGTGGACGTGGGCCCGGCGGCGGGCGAGCAGGGCGGCCAGGTGCTGTACAGCGGGCCCCGGCCGGGTTGGCCGAGGTCGAGGCCTCGCAGACCCGCAACTACCTGTTCGACGCCCAGGCCGCCGTGCCGCGCACCCCGCGTGAACCCGGCGGCTGGCTGCGCCTGGAGGGCGTGACGCGCAACAACCTGCACAACCTCGATGCGGCCTTCCCCTTGGGTGCTTCACGGCCGTCACCGGGATTTCCGGCTCGGGCAAGTCCAGCCTGGTCAGCCAGGCGCTGCTGGAGCTGGTGGGCGCGCACCTGGGCCAGGCCACTGCGCCCAGCGAGCCCCAGGAGCAGAGCCTGGAGGATGACGTGGCGCAGGCCAGCGGCGGCCAGGTCACGGCGGGCCTGGAGCACATCCGCCGGCTGGTGCAGGTGGACCAGAAGCCCATCGGCCGTACCCCGCGCTCGAACCTTGCGACCTACACCGGCCTGTTCGACCACGTGCGCAAACTGTTCGCCGCCACCGATGCGGCCCGCGAACAGGGCTTCGATGCCGGGCGCTTCTCGTTCAACGTGGCCAAGGGCCGTTGCGAAACCTGCGAAGGCGAAGGCTTTGTCAGCGTCGAGCTGCTGTTCATGCCAGCGTCTACGCACCGTGCCCCACCTGCCATGGCGCCCGCTACAACCCGCAGACCCTGGCGGTCACCTGGCAGGGCCTGAACATCGCCCAGGTGCTGCAACTGACGGTGACCCAGGCGCTGGCGGTGTTCGAGCAGCAGCCGGCGGTGCAGCGTGCCCTGGCGGTGCTGCACGAAATCGGGCTGGGCTACCTGCGCCTGGGCCAGCCGGCCACCGAGCTGTCGGGCGGTGAGGCGCAGCGCATCAAGCTGGCCACCGAACTGCAGCGCATGGCCCGCGGGGCCACCCTGTATGTGCTCGACGAACCCACCAACGGCCTGCATCCGCAGGATATCGACCGGCTGATGCTGCAGCTGGGGCGCCTGGTGGATGCCGGGCATACGGTGATCGTGGTGGAGCACGACATGCGCGTGGTGGCCCAGAGCGACTGGGTGATCGACATCGGCCCGGGGGCGGGGGACCAGGGCGGCACGCTGGTGGCCTGCGGCACGCCGCAGCAGGTGGCGGCCAGTGCCCACAGCCGTACCGCGCCGTTTCTGGCCCGGGCACTGGGCTGAGGCGGCTCAGGCGTCGAGGCTGCGCCGAACCTTGTCCAGCAGTTCGTGGATCTGGAACGGCTTGGTGACGATGTCCATGCGCTCACCGAGAAAATGCTGCCGGTCGATGGCGTTCTCGGCGTAGCCGGTCATGAACAGCACCGGCAGGCTCGGGCGCAGCATGCGCGCGACATTGGCCAGCTCGCGCCCGTTCATGTGCGGCAGGCCCACGTCGCTGAGCAGCAGGGCGATGCTCGGGTCGGCATGCAGTTTCTGCAGGGCGCTTTCGACGTCCGGCGCCGGGGTGCAGCGGTAACCGGCATCGGTCAGCACCTCGCAGACGAAACTGCGCACCACCGACATGTCCTCGACCACCAGCACATGCTCGCCGGCGGTACTGATCACGGTGTCGGGTGTGGGTTCGGTGATGCTCAACAGCGGGCTCTGGCTGGCCGGCAGCAGCAGCGTCACTTCGGTGCCGCGCCCGCCGGTGCTGCGGATCTGCACGTCGCCGGCCGACTGGCGGGCGAAGCCGTAGATGGTCGACAGCCCCAGCCCGGTGCCCTGGCCGATGGGCTTGGTGGTGAAGAACGGGTCGAAGACCTTGCCGATCACCTCGGGGGCGATGCCGCTGCCGTCGTCGCGCACCGACAATGCCACGTAGGCGCCATCGGCCAGCTTGAGGTCGTCCTGGGTGTGCGCCGCGTAGGTGCTGATCCAGATGTTGCCACCCTGGGGCAGCGCGTCGCGCGCGTTGATCACCAGGTTGAGCACGGCGTTCTCCAGCTGGATCGGGTCTACCAGGGCCACGCTGAGGTGCTCGCTCAGGTTCAGGTGCAGGCTGATGTGTTCGCCGATGGTGCGTCGCAGCAGTTCCTCCAGCGAGCGGATGTGCTGGTTGATGTCGGCCGGGCGGGGGTCCAGCGGTTGCTGGCGGGCAAAGGCGAGCAGGCGGTGGGTCAGGGTGGCGGCCCCCATGGCGGCGCCCAGTGCAGCGTCGGCGTAGGACTGCACCTTGTCGACGCGGCCCTGCTCGATGCGTTTCTTGATCAGCTCCAGGCTGGTGATGATGCCGGTGAGCATGTTGTTGAAGTCATGGGCGATGCCGCCGGTAAGCTTGCCCAGTGCGTCCATCTTCTGCACCTGCAGCAACTGCGCCTCGGTACGGGCGCGCTCGGCCACTTCCTGGGCCAGCAGGGTGGTCGCGCTGTCCAGTTCGGCGCGCTGGGTGCGTTCGCGGTGGCGCTGTTCGGTCACGTCCTCGACGAAGATCAGGCTCGACTCGCCGCTGCGGTAGGGCGACACCTGCCACTGGGTCTCGCGCAGTTGGCCGTTGACGCGCATGTGCAGCAGGCCCTTCCAGCGGTCCCGGGTGCCGAGCCTGCGCAGCAGTTCGTCGATCACCGGCTGCTGGTCGTCGGCAAAGCACTCGACCAGGGTGTCGGGGCTCAGGTTGTCCTGGATCAGCTGGGCGAACGCCTGGTTGCATTCGTGCACCTTGAGCCCGGTGCCCAGCAGCGCGATGGGCGCGGCGGTGCTGACGAAGATCTCGCGAAAGCGCGCCTCGCTCTCGCGCAGCGCCTGCTCGGTGTCGCGTACCCGCAGCAGCGTGCGCAGGGTGGCCAGCAACACCTCGGGGTCGACCGGGTGGATCAGGTAGGCGTCGGCCCCGGCGTCCAGCCCGGTGATGATGTCGCCGGTACCGATGGCGGCCGCCGATACGTGGATCACCGGCAGCAACGCGGTGGCCGGGGTGGCGCGCAGGATGCGCACGATATCGAAGCCGCTCATGTCCGGCAGGTGTACATCCAGGATCAGCGCGTCGTAGGTCTGGCTGGCAATCAGCTCCAGGCCCTCGCCACCGGTGCCGGCCTCGTCGATGCGGTAGCCATGGCATTCCAGGCGCCGGCGCAGGGCATAGCGGGTGACGATGTTGTCGTCGACGATCAGCAGGCGGATGTCAGGCTTCATCACCAGGCTCCTGGGCCAGCGCCAAGGGGATCACTACGTAGAAGGTCGAACCGACCCCGGGTGTACTCTCGACCCCGACCCGGCCACCCAGCAGCGCCGCGAAGCGCTTGCACAGCGACAGGCCCAGGCCGGTGCCACGCAGGCGCTTCTGCAGCGGCGAGTCGATCTGTGCGAAGTCCTCGAACAGCGTGTCGTGCAGCTCGCCCGGAATGCCGATGCCGGTGTCGTGCACCGCAAAGCGGATCTGGCCGTCGTCTTCCAGTTGCGACGATACCCGCACTTCGCCGCGGGCGGTGAATTTCAGCGCGTTGGAAATGAAGTTGCGCAGGATCTGCGCCAGCTTCTTGTCGTCGCTGTACAGGCGCGGCAGGCCCTGGGGCTCTTCGAAGATCAGGTCGACCGCCGAGGCATCGACGATCGGCCGGAACATGCCGCGCAGGGCCGCGAACAGGTCGAGCATGTCGAACCAGGCCGGCGAGATGGTGATGCGCCCGGCCTCGATCTTGGCCAGGTCGAGCAGGTCGTCGACCATGTCGCTCAGTTCGCGCGCCGAATTGCTGACGAAGGTCACCTGCTTGTGCTGCTCGGGGCTCAGCGGGCCGTCCAGCTCGTCGCTGAGCAGGCGGGCGATGCTCAGGATCGAACCCAGCGGCGTGCGAAACTCGTGGCTCATGTACGACAGGAAGCGGCTCTTGAGGTCCGAGGCCTGGCGCAGTTGCTCGGCCTGGATATCCAGCTCGGCATACAGGGCCAGCACGCCCTGGTTGGTTTCTTCGAGTTCGGCGCGCAGGGCGTCGCCCTCTTCACGCAGCCGCGCGATCAGCGCCTGCGCCTCGGTGTCGGCAAGGGTAGGGGAATCAGCCACTTAGGGTCTCCAGGGCAACAACCAGCACGGTGACATCATCACGGCCTCGGCAGAAGTCGCGATGCAGCACGGCGGCGATCAGTGCCGGGTGCTGTTGCATGAGGCCAGGATACTGCTGCAGGTCCCAGCGCGATTGCAGCCCGTCGCTGTAGAGCACCAGCAGGTTGGCATGCACATCAGCATAGTCAAAGGGGCGCACGCGACGGAATTGCCCGCCGACGATACCCGGGTGCGAGGCCAGGCCACGACTGCTACCGGGTGCGAGCAGGTGCGCGCCGATGTTGCCGACGCCGCTGAAACGCAGCGCGCCGTTGTCGTACTGGGCGAAGGCCGCGGCGCCGCCACGGGTGCCCTGCATGTTGACGTGCATCGCCTCGAGCACCTGCGCGGGGTCGGCGAACGGGGCCTGGGCAAAGGCCTGGGTGCCGGTGTGGGCGGCCCGTTCGGCGAGCTCGCCGTGGCCCAGCCCGTCGACCACCAGGGCACTGATGCGCTGGCCGTCGTAGGCCAGGTACCAGGCATCGCCACAGGCCGGGTCGTGATGCAGGCTGTGCTGGCTGGCGCCCCAGCGCAGGTCACAGGCCGCGCTGCTGCGCGGGTACAGGCGCGCCAGCACGGCGGCGCCACGGCTTTCGGCGTACACATCGAACACATCGGCCAGGCGCTTGATCGCGCCCAGGCCGATGCCCTGGGTACCGCCGGTGGAGAACCCGTCGGCCAGGCAGTGGTGCAGGTCGAAGCCTGCACCACGGTCGATGGCGATCAGTTCCAGCCCGCTGTAGCCGCTGTTGGGCAGCACCCGCAGGTGCAGTTCACCGCGCCCGGCATGCTTGAGCAGGTTGCTCGCAAGCTCGGTGGCCAGCAGCGCGGCGCGCCCGGCGTCGGTGGCATCGAAACCCTGCTGTTCGGCCAGGCGTTGCACGCAGCGCCGGGCATGACCGACCTGGCTCTCGTCTTCTATCGGCAGCACCTGGGTCAGGCTGCCCAGGATACTCAGGCCCATCGCAGAATCGTCACGCGCGTGCCGGCCCCGGGGGCGGTATCCAGTTCGAACTCGTCCACCAGGCGCTTGGCCCCGGTCAGGCCCAGGCCCAGGCCGCCGCCGCTGGTCCAGCCATCGGTCATGGCCAGCTTGATGTCGGGGATGCCCGGCCCTTCGTCGCGAAAGGTCAGGCGCAGGCCCTTGCGATGGTCCTTCTCGACCACCTGCCAGTCCATGTGGCCACCGCCGCCATACACCACGGCGTTGCGGGCCAGCTCGCTGACCGCCGTGACCAGCTTGGTCAGGTTGATCAGGCTCATGCCGCAGCCCTGGGCCAGGGTGCGCGCCAGTTGCCGTGCACGTACCACATCCTGCTCCAGCAGGATGGGCTGGGTGCCGCTTTGCTCGGCGCTCATTGCGGTGCAGCCGAGTTGTTGAGCAGGCGCATGCCGCGCTCGGCGTTGAGCGCGGTACGCACGCCGGGCAGGGTCAGGCCCAGTTCGACCAGGGTGATCGCCACGGCCGGCTGCATGCCCACCAGCACGGTCTGCGTGTCCATGATGCGCGACACCCCGGAGATGGTGCCGATCATGCGGCCGATGAAGGAGTCGACCATGTCCAGCGCCGAGATGTCGATCAGCACGCCCTTGGCCGAGGTCGCGCTGATGCGCTCGGACAGGTCGTCCTGCAGGGTCATGGCCAGCTGGTCATGCATGTCGACCTGGATGGTCACCAGCAGGAATTCGCCGATTTGCAGAATCGGGATGCGCTCCATGGCTTCAGCCCGCCTTGGCGACGGACAGGCCCAGGCGATGCAGGGCCAGCTTCAGGGCGTCGGCCAGGTTGGCCTTGGTCACCACGCCCTGCAGGTCCAGGCCCAGGTGCACGATGGTCTGGGCGATCTGCGGGCGTACACCGCTGATGATGCAGTCGGCGCCCATCAGGCGGATGGCGGTCACGGTCTTGAGCAGGTGCTGGGCCACCAGGGTATCGACGGTGGGCACACCGGTGATGTCGATGATGGCGATTTCAGAGCCGGTGTCGACGATGCGCTGCAGCAGCGATTCCATCACCACCTGGGTGCGTTGCGAGTCCAGGGTGCCGATCATCGGCAGTGCCAGTACGCCGTCCCACAGCTTGACCACCGGGGTGGACAGCTCCAGCAGTTCTTCCTGCTGGCGCTTGATCACCGCCTCGCGGGATTTCTGGAAGGTGCGGATGGTGTGCAGGCCCAGGGCATCGAGCAGTTCGGACACCTGCAGCAGCTGGTTGGCCAGTTGCGCCGGCTGCTCGCTGAACTCGCGCTGCAGCAGGGCGAACAGCGGGCCCTTGAGGGAGAAGATGAAGGTGGCAGTCTGCTGCGAGTCCTGGCCGAGCAGGGCGCGGCTATGGGAGAGCTTTTCCAGGAACAGGCGCACATCGTCCCAGGCACCGGCGTTGAGGTTGCTGGCATCGCCGTTCTGCAGGCCGGCGTGCAGCAGGTCGAGAAACTCTTCGGTCTGGCGCTTGAGGTCGTCGGCCTTGAGGTTGCGCGTGGCACCCGACGCGTCCAGCCCGGCCAGCCATTCGGCTACCAGGGAGGCCTGGTGGGTGCGGATGGCGGTGAGGGTGACAGGTTGCAGTGCAGCCATTTGGACAAGCTCCTGAGCAGGGTAGGTAAGGCACATGCGCATCTGAGTGTGCAGGCCTGATTCTAGTTCGATATTGCCTTCATCAAATTTTTTGCAGGCCCTCAGCTCCCGCTGGCGGGGCGCGGTTGCAGCATCGGGTCGTAGGGGTTGAGCTGGCGCAGCGACTCGAGCAGGGCATTGGCTGTGTCCACCTGCCGGGCCTGTTGCAGATAATGCATCAAGGCCAGCCGAACATCACGGTTAAACGGTTGTTGTTGCAGGCTGCTCCACAGTTGTTGCATTGCCGGCTCGCGCTGCCCCTGATCGTGCAGGGCCACCGCCAGCACATACCCGTAGCCGGCGTTCTGCGGGGCCAGCTGCACGGTTGCGCTTCTGACAGGAGCCAGCCTTGTCAGCGAGGTAGGGCGGCGAAAGTGCGGGTTTGTTACCATCGCGTTCTTTTGGGTCGGGGCATGTCCCGACAACGCTCAGGAGTACGCAATGATCCTCACCACCACTGGCACTGTCGAAGGGCGCGAAGTCGCGGCCTACCTGGATGTAGTCAGCGCCGAATCGGTGCAGGGCATCAACGTGGTACGCGACATCTTCACCAGCTTTCGCGACTTTTTCGGCGGCCGTTCGCAAACCCTGGAAAGCGCCCTGAAAGAAGCGCGCATCCAGGCCACCGACGAAATCCGCCAGCGCGCCCGCAGCCTGCAGGCCGATGCAGTGATCGGCCTGGATTACGAAATCAGCATGCCGTCGGCCCGTGGCGGCATGGTGGTGGTGTTCGTCACCGGCACCGCGGTCAAACTCAGGTAGCCATAGGCCACTGGTCGGGTGCGACAATAAGTGACCAGGCAGTCTTCAAATGTCCGGCTAGTCTCTGAAAGCAACAGGTCACTATTTCCTAGGCATTCATCTGCGTGCCGGTAGTGATCCACAGCAGGGGAGCCGGGTATGAAGGAATCGTATTTCGAAGACGATGGTGACGAGTTTCCCATCAACAGCCAGGTGCGTTGCGGGCAAGCAGCGTTCCAGCTGGGGTTTGCCAATATGACCCTGGAAGACGCGCCGGTACGTGTGCGCTCCACGGTGCCACCGCGCAGCGAGCGCCGCCGGTTTCTGCCGGGCCTGCGCAAGAAGTAGCCACGACGCCGAAGAGGCCCCGCCATCCAGCCTGTGCTGCGGTGTGTGGGGCTTTTTCATGCGGGTTGTAGGCTATTTCGCAAACAGACGACCGGTACGCTGAATCTGCCGTTTTATGCGGCTTTCTTGACCTCGCTCAATGGGGCGACGGCTGTCGCTAGCCCCCTTGGCGGTTGTATGCCTTACTGTCGGTTCGAACGAACAAGGAGCAGTGCGATGCGCATCAGGGAAGAGACTTATTGGGCGTGGGCCGACTCTCAGCTGCACAGCCGCAGCCATGACGAAGAGCTCAGCGATGGCACCAGCATCGACGTGCAGGTGCGGTTGTCGCGCACCGGGGCCACGCAGATGTTCCTGGGGGTGTACGGGCGCCGGGGCAAGGCGCTGTTCGAGGAGTACTACCCCTCGTGCCCGGGTGAAACCATGAGCCGTGCGCTGGTGCGCGGTGTGGACCGGGCCCGGGCGTTGGCCACCGACGCCGTGCCGATGGAGCACCCGCGGTTTCGTCGTCAGGCCTGATGCCTGCGGTTACGCCCTGTCGTGGCGCACAGGGAATGTGCGCAGACGGTGGGGCGAGCCGGAGCCGCGATGAGGCGATAAGGCACGAATAAAAAAGGCGACCCGAAGGTCGCCTTTTTCAATTCGCCTGGCTCAGCACAGCCGGTCGATCACCTTCACGTCCTGGCGCTCGCGGATGGCGGGCCATTCCTGTTGCAGGGTCTCCAGCACCTTGGCGACAAACGCGGTGTCTGCCGCTGCCTTCTTGCCGACGTAGCCCTTGCCACGGCGGAACATCCTGAAACGGGCGCGCATTTCACGCTTCGCATCGATCGCCTCTTCGACAGTGTGCGGCGGCATCTTGTCGATGTGCACGTCACCTGTGGCACTGACCCACAGCAGGTGGTCATCGAGGCTGTCCTTGCGGGCAGCGAACAGCTGAGCCAATTGGTCGATGGTGGGTTGGTTGTTCAAGTTGATCATAAAGCCCCCTATTACCTATTCGTCGTTGGTGAGTTCAAACCTGCGCTACTTCATGTAGCGATCTACCAAGGCTGCTACAGCAGCGTCGCAACAGGGGCTTTCTTCACTCTGCCTTTTGGACAGTCCCTCTCCACGGACAGCCCGAAACCGCTCGAACTGTCTGGAACACCCTTTGCCAGCGCTCCCGATCAGGGAGACGGCCTCATCATGCAAGGGGCAACGAATGCCGTCAATAGGTTTTGTAGTGATTTTTTTTATTCACTACAAATGACCGGTCAGTCTTTTTCGAGCTTACGGGTCGCCGCGCCACAGGCTGTTGGAATGTCCTACAAAGCGCTCTGGTCAGGGCGTCTTGGCCATGTATTGACCCGGGTCAGCGCGTACCGGCCAGGCGCTGGGGATGATAGGGGCCTGTTTTGTTGCCAAAGAAGTCCTGCCCATGAGTACCCCCGCCAATCCTCCCGCAGCGCCTGGCGCTCAACCCCTGTTGCCCGTGGGCCTGCTGCTGGGCATCGTCGCGCTGGTCGGCGTGCTGCTGTTGCCGCTGCCGGCCGACCTGCCGGTGGCCGGTCACCGCGTGCTGGCGATCCTGGCCTTTGCGGTGGTGATCTGGATCACCGAGGCGGTGTCGTACGAAGCCAGTGCGATCATGATCACCTCGCTGCTGGCATTTTTGCTGGGCACCGCACCGACCCTTGCCGACCCGTCGGTGATCTACGGCTCGTCGGCAGCCGTGAGCATGGCCCTGACGGGCTTTGCCAACCCGGCATTGGCGCTGGTGGTGGGGGCCCTGTTCATTGCGGCGGCGATGACCCACACCGGGCTGGACCGGCGCATCGCGCTGGTCACGCTCAACCGTGTGGGCGTGAGCACCCGACGCATTCTGCTGGGGGCGATGGTGGTGATCATCCTGCTCAGCCTGGTGGTGCCCAGTGCCACGGCGCGCAGTGCCTGCGTGGTGCCGATCATGATGGGCGTGATCGCCGCGTTCGGCGTGAACAAGCGCTCCAACATCGCCGCCGGCATCATGATCATCGTGGCCCAGGGCACCAGCATCTGGAACATCGGCATCCAGACCGCTGCCGCGCAGAACCTGCTGACGGTCGGCTTCATGGACAAGATGCTCGGTGCACGGGTGTCATGGATCGACTGGCTGATCGCCGGGGCGCCGTGGGCGTTGATCATGTCGGTGGTGCTGATCGTGCTGGTGCTCAGGATGCTGCCCCCCGAGAGCGACAGCATTCCCGGCGGCAAGGCGGCGGTGGCCGAGCAGTTGCAGGCGCTGGGGCCGATGAGCGGGGCGCAGAAGCGTCTGCTGGGGGTGTCGCTGCTGTTGCTGCTGGCCTGGGCCACCGAGGGCAAGCTGCATCACTTCGACACCACCTCGACCACCTACGCCGGGTTGGTGCTGCTGTTGCTGCCGCGCTTCGGGGTGATGACCTGGAAGGATGTGCAGGCGCGTATTCCGTGGGGCACAGTGATCGTGTTCGGCGTCGGCATCAGCCTGGGCACCACCCTGTTGACCACCCAGGCCGGGCAATGGCTGGGCGGGCAGGTGGTGGCCAATACCGGGCTGGATCAATTGGGCACGCTGGGGGTGTTCTCGATTCTGGCGGCGTTTCTGATCGTGATCCATCTGGGCTTTGCCAGTGCCACGGCGCTGACCTCGGCGCTGCTGCCGATACTGATCGCGGTGCTGCAGACCTTGCCGGGGGATTTCAGCCGCCTGGGCATGACCATGGTGCTGGGGTTTGTGGTCAGCTACGGGTTCATCCTGCCGATCAACGCACCGCAGAACATGGTGTGCCTGGGTACCGAAACCTTCAACGCGCGGCAGTTTGCCAAGGTCGGAATCGTGGTGACGCTGGTGGGGTACGGGTTGATGCTGGTGTTCGCCGCAACATGGTGGCACTGGCTGGGCTGGATGTAGAAGGGCCGTTGCAAGCGGCAAGCGGCAAGCGAGGCCGAGCCAGCTTGCCGCTTGCAGCGATGCTCATCAGAAGTTCGCCGGGGTGTTGGCGCTGATGATCTCGGCTTCGTCCTGGCCGATGTTCTTGAAGCTGTGGGGCAGGGTGGTGGGGAAGTAGTAGCCGTCGCCGGAGTTCAGCACGCTGACCTGGCCGTCTACCCGCAACTCGATGGTGCCACGGGTCACCAGGCCGCATTCCTCGCCCTCGGTGTGCACGATCGGCTCTTCGCCGGAGTCGGCGCCCGGCGCATAAAGCTCGCGCAGCATGCGCATCTGCCGACCTTCGACACTGGCGCCGACCAGCAGCATGCGCAAGCCACCACTGCCCAGGTCGGGCTGCTCGTTGGCGCGGAACACGAAGCGTTCTTCGCGCGGCGGTTCGTCGAAACTGAAGAACTCCGCCAACGACATCGGGATGCCTTCCAGCAGCTTTTTCAACGAGCTCACCGATGGGCTGACGCGGTTCTGCTCGATCTGTGAAATCGTCGAGTTGGTCAGGCCGCTGCGCCTGGCCAGCTCCCGTTGCGAGAGCTTGGTGCGTTCACGTACCAGTTTGAGTCGTGTCCCCGTGTCCATAGCCGCCTTGATGTCAAAAATAATGGGCGACGCATTAAAACACATTCCGTCGCCGAACCCGCCTACTGGCGTGCAGGCACCGGCCACAAGGCGATCAACAGCAGCAGCAAGGCGGCCATCAGGTACGGCAGGCGCGGGTCCAGGGCGTAGATCAGGGTGCCGGCCAGCGGCCCGATCACCGTGCCCAGGGCCTGTGCCGCGCCCACAGAGCCTGCGGTCGCGCCCTGTTCACCGGCATCCACCGCGTTCGCCGCCAGCGCCTGGAACGCCGGGAACACCCAGCCCATGCCGGCCGCAGCGACGAAGTAGCACGCCCACAGCATGCCCACGCTGTCGGCCAGGGCGCCGCTGGCAAAACCCAGCGCACTGATGCAGCCGCCCACGCGGATCATGCGCAGCGGCGGCCATTGCAGCTTGCTCACCAGCACCTGCGAGAAGATCAGCGCCGCACCCACCATGGTCAGGGCAATGCCCGCCGCCTGGGCGGCATCGGCAGGCGCCAGGCCCAGGCGGTCAAGGGCAAAGAAGCCTACGGTGATCTGCGCCAGCGACACGCACAGCATCGCCACGAAGGCCACCGTGAGCGGGCGAAGCAGGCGCGGGTCGGTCAGGCTGACGGGGCGGGGCGGTTGCCTCAGGTGCAGCTCCTGACCCTTGAGCTTGAACTGCAGTACCAGCAATGCCAGCAGTGGCAGCACCGACATCGCATAGAACGGCAGGCTCAGGCTGTGGCGCGCCAGCAGCGCGGCCAGTGCCGGGCCCATCACCAGGCCCACGGCGTTCGCCGCACCCAGCGAGGCCATGGCGCGGGCGCGCTGTTGCGGTTGCATGTTGTCGGCAATCAGCGCGGCGCAGCCGACTGGCAGGGCGGCATAGAACGCACCGATCAGGCCGCGGCCGATCACCAGCGCGGCAAAGGCCAGGGAGGTGGCCGGCAGGTAGCGCAGCGCGCCATCGATGAACAGGCACAGGGCCCAATAGGCCAGGGTGAACCCCGCGGTGCCCACCAGCAGCACCCGGCGGCGACCGAAGCGGTCGCTGGCCCGGCCCCAGGGGCGCGCCAGCAGCATCCACACCACCCCGGCTACCGTGACCGCCGCCCCCGCCTGCCAGGCTGCCAGGCCCAGCACCCGGGCGATGGGGCCGATCAGGGCGACGAAGGCCATCATCGCCATGGTGCAGGCCATGTTGACCACCATCAGCGGACGCAGGTCGAAGGCGGGGGTTTTGAGCAGCGGGGGTTGCTGGGCGGTGTTCATGGCTATCCAAGGCAGAGGAGCAAGGCGGCCATTGTGCCGCAGCTGTCCCCAAGGCTAAAGCCTGTAAACGATAGTAATAATCATTTAATTGACTTCAGCCTTGTTGCTGTGGGTTAGAAGTCGCCTTGCAGGGTCACCATCAGGTTGCGCGGCTCGCCATAGAAGTTGCCCCAGCCAGCGGCGCCGACGCTGCTGTAGTAGTGCTTGTCGAACAGGTTGTTGCCGTTGAGGGCCAGGCTCCAGTTGTCATCCAGGCGATAGCCGATGCGGGCGCTCCACAGGGCGTAGCCGGGCTGCACCATCTTGGTGTTGCGGTCCACGAAGTGGTTGGCACTCTGCGCGCTGACCCCGCCGCCCACGCTCCAGCGCTGCAGGGCGCCGTCCAGGTCGTAGTTGGTCCACACCCGCGCCATGTGCCTGGGCACGTAGCTGGCGGTGAAGGTGGCGTCCTGGCGGGTGTCGTCGATGCGCTTGAGGTATTCGACCTGGGTGTAGGTGTAGCCGGCCAGCACCTGCAGGCGCTCGATCAGTTCACCGCTCAGCTCGGCTTCGAAGCCCTGGGCGCGCACCTTGCCGCTGTCGGTGTAGCAGAAACCGTCGGACGACCCGCCGCATACCGTGTTGTAGTCAGCCTCGGCGCGACCCTGCTCGGTGTTGCGGAACAGGTTGAAGGCGCCATTGAGGCGACCCTGGTACCACTCGGCCTTGACCCCCACCTCATAGCTGGCACCGGTCTTGGGCTTGAGCGAGCTGCCGTCGGCCTTGGTGTAGGTGCTTTGCGGCTGGAAGATGTCGGCGTAGCTGGCGTACACCGACCAGGTGTCGTCCAGGTCGTAGATCAACGCGGCGAACGGCGTCACCTGGCCGTTCTCCTGGCTGCGGTTGCGCTGCCAGTAGTCCCAGGCCTGGGTGTAGCTGTCGCTGCTGTTGCGGTACCAGCTGACGCGGCTGCCGAGTACGGCGGTGAGGGGCTCGGCCAGCTTCAGGCGCAGGGTGGCGTAGGTGCCGAACTGACGGGTGTCGGAGGTCACCGGAATCGGCCCGCCGCGGTAGGACTCCTTCTCGTAGACCGAGTCACCCGGCTTGGGGATGTGCGGGTTGGGGTTGAACGGGTTCTGGGTGACGCCGTACAGCTCGGTCAGGTTGATCAGTTCGTAGCGGTCGCGGCCCTTGGAGCGGCTGGCGTTGGCGCCGACGATGATCTCGTGCTCCAGGCCCCAGGCCTGGAAATGGCCGTCCAGGTTGGCGTCGAAGCCGTAGTCGTCCTGGTCGTAGTCGAACAGCCCGGAGTACAGCTTCGAGGCGCCCTGGGTACTGCCCACCGGCACGGTGCCTTCGCCCATGGCGTATTGCATGTTCTGGTCGTTGTGGGTGTACATCGAGGCGACCTTGAGCGCCCAGTCTGCGTTGAAACGGTGGGTGAGGTCGGCGAACAGGCTGGTTCGCTCGCTGTCCCAGTGGTTCCACGACGCGCCCAGGCAGGTGGAGCGCGACAGCTTCAGGTCGCTGCCGTCGCTGTAGCGCGGCAGGCCCTGCCAGCAGGGCTTGGCGTCGAGCTTTTCGTAGGCCAGGCCCAGGCCCAGGGTGGTGTCCTCGTTCAGGTCGTAGTCCAGTGCGCCGTACACCACCTGGTCTTCGCGCTCGCCGATGTCGTAGAAGTACTTGCGGTCCTGCTGGGCCACCACGGCGCGCCCGCGCAGGGTGCCGGCGTCGTTGAGCGGGCCGCCGGTGTCGACCTGGGCGCGGTAGTTGTCCCAGGTGCCGGCCGACAGCGTGACGTGGGTGGCGGCCTTGTCCTGGCCGCGTTTGCGAATGAAGTTGACCCCGCCGGCCGAGCTGCCGGCGCCTTTCATCATGCCGGCGGCGCCGCGCATGATCTCGACGCGGTCGTAATAGGCCATGTCGCTGGAGAAGCTGTTGGCCTGCACGTAGTTGCCGCCCACATCCAGCGGTACGCCGTCGTACTGGTACTGGCCGGCGATCATGAAGCCGCGCGAGTAGAAGTACTTGCCGCCCATGGGCGAGTCGTGAACGGTGATGCCGGGGGTTTTCTCCATCACCTGTTCGAGGCTGGTGAGGTTCTGTTCGTCCATCATCTTGCGCGTGATGACCGTGACCGACTGCGGGGTTTCGCGCAGCGAATGCTGACCCTTGCCGATGCTGACGCTGCGCACGGTGTAGCTGTCGGTGCTGTCGCCGGTGCTGCTGGTGCGGGTGCCGTCGACGTTGGTGGCGCCCAGTTCCAGGGCGCCGTTGCTGCTGGGGGCCGGGCGCAGCGAGTAGCTGCCGTCGCCTTGTGGGAAGGCTTGCAGCCCGCTGCCGGCCAGGATGCGGCCGAGGCCGTCGAGGGTGGCGTACTGGCCTTGCAGGCCGGGGCTCTGCTTGCCGCGGGTGAGGGCGGCGTCGTAGGACAGGTTGAGGCTGCTGGCGGCGGCGAAGGCGCCGAGCACGCTGGCCAGCGAACCGGCGGGAATGTTGTAGGCCGTGCGGCTGCTGCTGACTTCATCGGCCGTCGCCGAGGGGGCTGGCAGCACGCTGGCGGCCATGGCGGCGGCCAGCAGGTGGGCGGGGAGCAGGCGGGGGGAACGGGGTGACATGGGGGCCTCGTCGGATGCAGAAGGGATGCGCGAAAGGGGGTGTTTCAGACAAGGCGGATGAGAATGAGAAAAGGTACCGCGGGGGGAGGAATTTTTTTTGCTGCATCAAACACTGCGCTGTGCAGGTCAAGAGCCGGCCAGACAAGGCCGGCGCCTACATCACCCGCACCCAGTACCGACCATGCCGCTCGATTCGCAAATCGAACGAGCGCGCCAGCGCCGACAGCGCCGCATCACTGTCGGTCAACGAGAAGTTGCCCGACACACGCTGCTCTGCCAGCTGCGGCGCATAGGTCAGCAACCCCGGCCGGTACCGCCCCAGCTCGTCGAGCAGATCACCCAGCCGCCAGTTCTCCACCACCAGTTGCCCCAGGCTCCACGCCGCCTGGGCCGCCGACGCCAGCTGCGGGCTATCCACCCACTGATCACTGAAACCGCACGCCTGCCCGCTCTCCAGGCGCTGCGCCTCCCCCAGCAAGGGGCTGACCCGCACCGCATGCTCGAACACCTCGACCTCGCTGCGCCCGGCCTGCTGCGCCACGCTGAAGCGCGTGCCCAACGCCTGCACCACGCCCTGCGCGGTCTGCACCCGCAACGGCCGCTGCTGCACATCCTTGCCACTGGTAAGCAGGATGCGCCCGCGCACCAGCTGAATCAGCCGTTGCCCGCTGTCGAAGCGGATGTTCACCGCCGACGCCGTATCGAGCACCAACTGGCTACCGTCGGCCAGAGTGACGCTGCGAATTTCACCCGTGCCACTGTGCACGTCCGCCAGCAACGCCTGCGCCGGAGTACTGCGGTAGCTGGTCCAGCCACCCAGCCCCAGCCCGGTCGCCAGCAGCAGCCCCTTGACCACGCCGCGGCGGGTCAGGCCCTGGGCTTCGGCACGCTTGAAGGCATCGAACGCCAGCCCACCCGGCACACTGGCCAGTTGCCCATGCAACTGCTCGACCCGGGCCCAGGCCCAGCCGTTCTGCGGGGCACTGTCCAACCATGCCCGCCAGGCCCGTTCCAGGCCGGGGCTGGCATCGCCGGCCATGCGCTGCACATGCCAGCGGGCGGCTTCCTTGAGCGCCTGGCGCTGCGCTTCGCGGTCGTTGCTCATGGCTGCTCGTCGAAGGCGAGCAGCAGGCAGCGCTCGGTGGTCTTGTACATGTACTTCTTCACCGAACTGAGCGAAACGCCCAGCGCCGTGGCGATTTCGCCATAGGTCATGCCCAGCCAGTTGGCCATCAGGAACGCCTGGCGCGCCTTGGCGCCGCACCCGGCCAGCAGGCGGTCGACTTCGCGCAGGGTCTCGAGAATCAGCAGGCGCTCTTCCAGCGAGATCTCCTCGTACACCGGCTGGGCGGCCAGGGCCTCGAGGTAGGCCTGTTCAAGCTTCTGGCGCCGGAAGTGGTCGATCATCACCCGCCGCGCCACGGTCGCCAGGTAGCTGCGCGGCTCGCGCAGCAGGCGCACCAGCTCCAGCGACTCGGACGAGGCGAGGATGCGCACGAAGGTGTCCTGCATCAGGTCGGCGGCGCGCTGCGGGCAGCTCAGGCGCCGGCGCAGCCAGTGCTGCAACCACAGGTGATGGTGCTGGTAGAGCTGGCCGACTTCGGCGTTGGCGGGTGAGGTGGGGGCGCTCATCCTGGCGACTTCCGGGAAAAAGGATGCAGATGATAAGCATTCCCAAGAATGTTAGGAAGAGGGCAGGTGAAATAGCGCTGGGCGCATCGCGGGTCAAGCCCGCTCCCACGGGGTCTGCACCGTCCTGCAAGGCAGCGGTTGGCTGTGGGAGCGGGCTTGCCCGCGAGGCCGCCCGCCCCTTGGCGATTACCACAACGCCAGCGTATACCCCACGATCAAGCGGTTCTCGTCGATATCGCTGGTCAACCCGCCACTGGAACGGAACGTCGCATTGCGCAATCGCACGCTCACGTTCTTCAGCGGCCCGCTCTGCACCACATAGGCGATGTCGGTGTCGCGCTCCCATTCCTTGCCGCCGCTCACCGTCGCGGTCTGGATATGGTTGCCATTCACATAGCGGGTCATGAAGCTCAGCCCCGGCAGCCCCAGCGCGGCGAAGTTGTAGTCGTAGCGCGCCTGCCACGCATCGGTTTCGGCCTTGGTGAACACATTCACCGTCACCAGGTTGACCGAGTACGGGTCCAGCCCCGGGTAGGCGAAGTCGCCGTCCCCCGAGAGGTTCTGGTAGCCCAGGCCGAATTTGTGCGCGCCCACGCCCAGGGTCAGCATGCCGTTGAAGAAGCGGTTGTCGATGCGCCCGCCGTCCACCCGCGCAGCGGAACGCAGGTTGGCGCTGCCTTGTTCGCGGGTGTCGAAGTAGCGCAGGTCGCTGCGCAGGCTCACGCCTTCGGCCAGCGGCAGGTCATGCACCAGCCCGGCGTAGTGCTGGCGGTAGAGGTCGTGCATCTGTGCGTAGTAGTAGCTCAGCGCCAGGTTGGGGCGCAGCGCGTAGGTGCCGCCTGCCAGGTCCAGGTGGCTGCTCTGGACACCGGCATAGCTCATCTGGTCGTTGCTCGAGGAGTCGCGCAGGTTCTGTTTTTCCAGGCGGCCCACGTTCAGGGTCAGGCCGTCGATGTCCTGCGAGGTCAGCAGGCTGCCGTTGTAGGTCGAGGGCAGCAGGCGCACGTCGTTGATCGAGGCAACCGGCAAGGTGGGCTGCAAGGTGCCGAGCTTGAGCACGCTCTTGCCCAGGCGCAGCTTGGCGGTCAGGCCCAGTTCGCTGTAGTCGTGCGCCGGCTCCTGGCTGGCGCCGAACGGCAGCAGGCCGGTGCCCCGGTGCGCCTTGCTGGAGTCGAGCTTCAGGCCCAGCTCGCCCAGCGCATCCAGGCCAACGCCCAGGGTGCCTTCGGTGTAACCCGATTCCATGCGCAGGATGAAGCCCTGGGCCCACTCCCGCGCCTGGCTCTGGGGCGCGGCGTGCTGGCGAAAGTCGCGGCTGAAATAGAAGTTGCGGGCCTCCAGGCTGGCCTTGCTGTCCTGGATGAAATCGGCCTGCACAAGCAACGGCGCAAGCGCGGCGCACAGGCCGGCGCTGGCCGTCAGGGGACGGCGGGAAAACGACATGCAATCTACCTTTTGTTGTTGTTCTGGCGGAGCCGCTGCTGCGGTGCGGGCATATAATTAACATATTATCTTTTTGCCCCGAAAGCCTTTGCAGGCTTGTGAGCGAAAAAAGTTAACGTGTTAACGTTATGCCCGTTGCCAGGTAGGTTGCCTGTTGCTGCGCCGGCGCGCTCAGCGCCCCGGCCACATGCTGCGCAACACGCCATCGCGGCGGACAAAACCGTGCACCAGTGCGGCGGCGATATGCACCAGCACCGTGGCAAACAGCAGGTACGCCAGCCAGCCGTGCAGGGCGCGCAGCAGGGCGTACAGGCGCAGGTCGTGGGGCGCGATGGCCGGCAGTTGCCACGGCAGCGGGTAGCCACCAGCCGATTGCATGCCCCAGCCGATCAGCGGCATGCCCAGCATCAACCCGTACAGCAGCAGGTGCGAAGCCTTGGCGGCCCACTGCTGCAGGCGTGGCAGGTCGCTGGGCAGGGGCGGGGTGGCGTAACGCAGGCGTGTGGCGATGCGCAGCACCACCAGCACCAGCAGGGCCAGGCCGATGGCCTTGTGCAGGCTGACCAGCCAGGGGTGGCGGGGCGAGAGGTCGGCGACCATGCTCACGCCGACAAACAGCATCGCCAGGATCAACACGGCCATCAGCCAGTGCAGCAGGCGCGCTAACGGGTGGAAGCGGGTGGACGGGTGCAGGTTCATGGGTGGGCCCCCAGGGCGGTTTCGCGGCTGCGCCGGTTGAAGGATTCGGCATAGGCGGCCGAGCGGGCGGCCAGGATCGGGTCGGCCGAGGCCTGGATGCCGTCGGGCAGTATCAGCGGGTCGAAGTTCAGGTCACGGCATTCGCCCTGCTCGGGCGCATCGACGTGGTCGATCACCAGGGTGCCGGCATCGACCTGCTGGCGGGTGACGGGCCAGGGGCGCGCGGGGTCGTCCACCGGGTCGTCGGCGCCGGCCAGGGTCAGGCGCAGGGTCCAGCGCAGCGGGCCCTTGGCCAGGCGTTGCTGCAGGTCGTGCTGAAGGAAGTTCCTGTCGTCGACCTGGGCTGGCAACGGGCGAAGTCGCTGTGCGGCTGCAGGCTCCAGCGCACGTATTGCACCTTGCCCGCCGCATCCACCAGGCGAAACGCGTTGATGCTGTTGAAGGCCGAGCTGGCAAAGCTGTCGGAGGGCTTGTAGTCCCTGGCCCACTGGCGGAAGGCGGCGCTTTCGGGATGCCTGGCGAAAAACGCCTGCAGGGCCGCCGGGTCCGGCTTGCCGGTGGCCGGGTCGGGCGTCGAGGCCAGCACCTGTTCGTAGAACCCTGCGGCATCGCTGACGGCCAGCACTGGCGGGGTGTTCATGCCGGTACGCCAGCGCTGACCGTCGTCGCTGCTGAACTGCAGCGCGAGGCTGCGGGTGGCGACACTGGCGTCGGCGCTGAACGGGTTGGCGCCGCCGATGGCGAAACGTCCGATCACCGGCACTCTGGATTGGCTGAACACCCGGGCCCGCGACCAGCTGGCAGCCTGGCCGCTGCTGTCGAAATAGCCGCTCACGCACAGGCCCTTGGCGTGGTTCTTTCGATAGCCGGGGTAGTGCCCGGCCTGGGCCTCGAAGGTGTCGATGATACGTTGCGGGGTCAGGCGCTGCGGGCCGATCCAGCCGGCAGCGTAGGCAAAGCTTGCGCCCAGGGCGGCGATACCCAGGCCGATGACGGCCAGGCGCAGGGTGCGGGCGCGACCGTTTAACGGAGTGCTCATGGCGGCGATCCGGTCAGTGAATGAGCCGGTACGACGCACCGCACCAGGTTTTATTCCACGCCGGCGGGAATAAATTTCGGCGGCGAGCGTCTGCCTCGTACACTGACTGCCAGCCGCCCAGAACCCCGACCATGAACGATCTTGATGACGACCAGTTGCGCGACATGCTCCAGCGCCTGCGCCGCTTTGCCTTGTGGCTGACCCGCGAGGCCAGCAGCGCCGACGACCTGGTGCAGGCCACGGTGGAGCGCGCCCTGAGCCGGCGCAGCCAGCAGCGTGGCGATGACAGCCTGCGCGCCTGGCTGTTCGCGATCCTGTACCGGCTGTTCATCGACGCCAAGCGCCGCGAGCGCCGGCATGCCCGCTGGCTGGCGTGGTTCGGGCGCGACGAGGCGGTGGGCAGCAGCACCGAGGATATCGTGCTCGCCGAGTCGGGCCTGGCCGCATTCGCGCGCCTGCCCACCGAGCAACGGGCGCTGTTGCTGCTGGTGAGTGTCGAGGGCCTGAGCTACAAGGAGGCCGCCCAGGCCCTGGACGTGCCCATCGGCACGGTGATGTCGCGCCTGTCGCGGGCGCGTGCGGCAATGCGAGAACTGGCCGAGGGCAATACGCCGCCCCCGGCATTGCGGAGGTTGAAATGAGCCGGCTGATCCCGTCCGAAGACGAGTTGCACGCCTATGTCGACGAACGCCTCGAGACGGCGCGCCGCCGCGAGGTGGAACTGTACCTGGCAGCCCACCCCGAGCAGGCGGCGCGGGTCGAGGGCTGGCGCGCCGATGCACGCCTGCTGCGCACCGCCCTGGCCGGGCTGGCCGAGCAGCCCGCCAACCCGCGGCTCGACCCGGCAGCCGTGCGCCGCGCCGTGCGCCAGCGCCATCGCCGCCAATGGGCCAGCGCGGCGATGTTGCTGGTGGCACTGGGCATCGGTGGCCTGGGCGGCTGGCAGGCGCGCGAGTCGAGCCTGCAGGCGGCGAGTCGAGCCTGCAGGCGGGCCTCGCACCGATGGCCGATGCCGTGCAGGCGCACCGCCTGTTTGCCCAGTCGGGCACATTGGACCTGAACGTGCAGCGGCCGGGGCAATTGCAGGCCTGGCTGGGCGAGCACTTTGCCCAGGCAGGGCAGTTGCCGGACCTCTCGGCCTATGGCTTCACGCCGGTGGGCGCGCGGTTGCTCAGCAACGAGCAGGGGCCGGCGGCGCTGCTGCTGTTCCAGGATGCCAGCGGCGAGCGGGTCAGCCTGTTCCTGCGTTCGCCCGGCGAGCACTATGCGCGCATGCCCAGTGGCGAGCGGGTGGACGGCGAGTTGCAGGCCCGCTACTGGTCGCAGGGCGCCTACAACTACGCGCTGGTCAGCCCGGCAGCAGAGCCGCGTGCCGCGCAGTTGCGCCAGGCACTGGGGATTGCCCTGTAGCCGGTGCGAACAGGTCCATGAAGTGGCGTGCCTGCGGGGTGCTCTGCTCCCCCGGGCACACCATGTACAGGCCCAGCGGCGGGGTGTCGTGCAGGGCACAGAAGTGCACGCCGTCCTGACGGTTGGCCCGCGCCGCCGCCTGCGGCACCAGGGCCACGCCGAACCCGCAGCCCACCAGGCTGACCAGTGTCTGCATCTGCGCCGCCTGCTGGCTGATGCGCGGGGTGAAGCCGGCGCGTTCGCACAGGCTCAGCATCTGCTGGTGAAAGCCGCTGCCCAGGGCCGGCGGGGTGAACACGAAGTCTTCGTCTGCGGCCTCGCCCAGGTGCACCGGACCACCGTGGGCCAGTCGGTGCCCGGCAGGCACCGCCAGCAGCAGCGGCTCGTCGAGGATCAGCCGGCTGTGCAGGCGCTCGCTCAGCCCCGGCAACTGGCGCATGAAGGCCACGTCCAGTTCACCACCCAGCACGCCCTCGGCCAGTTGCGCCGAGGGTTGCTGCTGCAGGCTCAGGCGCACCTTGGGCCACTGCGCGCGAAACCGGCGCAGGGCCTCGAGCAGGGGCGGGTAGCCGGCCAGTGCCAGGCTGCCGATGCGCAGGTGTCCGCTGACCCCGTCGGCCACCTCGCGGGCGTGTTCGGCGCCCTGGTCCAGCAGGCTCAGGGTGGCGCGCGCGGTCTCGACGAAGGCCTGGCCGGCGCCGGTCAGGCACACCCCGCGCGAGTGACGGACCAGCAGCGTGCAACCGAGCTTCTGTTCCAGTCGCGCAATCGCCTGGCTCAGCGGCGGCTGGGCCATGTGCAGGCGTTCGGCGGCGCGGTGGATGTGCAGTTCTTCGGCAACGACGATGAACTGGCGTAACAGGCGGGTCTCGATCATGGCGGCGTCCCTGGCGCGGTGCGATATCTGACGGGTATCGGAACCGGCCTTCGATAGTATTCAACTTTGCGCGGCGCGCTCGATAGGCTCGACGACTTTACAGGAGAGCGCCCATGAACTTCACCCATCGCACCTTTCTCGTCACCGGCGCCGCCCGCGGCCTGGGGCTTGCCTACGCCAGGGCCCTGGCCGAACGCGGCGCGCGGGTGGTCATTACCGACCGCGGCGCCGACCGCGCCGGCTGCGGCACCGACCCCGGCCCGGTCGAACAGGCGGCCCAGGCCCTGCGGGCGGCGGGGCACCAGGTACTCGGGCACTGCGCCGAGCTGGCCGATGAATCGGCCTGTGAGGCGCTGGTGGCACGCACTGTGGAGCAGTTCGGCGGTCTCGACGGGGTGATCCACAACGCCGGCTGGGTGGGGTACCAGCCGATCGAGCAGGTGGATGCAGGCTTTGTCGAGCGCGCCCTGGCGATCAACGTGCAGGCGCCCTTGTGGCTGTGCAAGCACGCCTGGCCGCACCTGAAGGCCTCCGCCGCGCCGCGTTTGGTACTGACGACCTCCGACCGGGCGATGTATGCGTGCTACGCGCAGACCGGGCTGGCGGCCTATGCCGCCGGCAAGATGGCGCAGCTGGGCATCATGAATGCCTTGAGCGAAGAGGGCGCCGCACACGGCATTCTGGTCAACGCGGTTTCGCCGGTGGCGCGCACGCGCATGTGGGGCGAGGAGGGCGAGCCGGATGACCTCAAGCCCGAGTGGGTGGTGCCGGGGGTGGTGTACCTGGTGTCGGACGCGTGCCAGGTGACGGGGCAGGTGCTGCGCGCCAGCAACGGGCAGTTCGTGGCCACGCGCTTCGAGGAGCAGGCGGGGGTCACCTACCCGAGGGATCTGCGCGGGGTCGAGGCGCAGCAGCCCGAGCAGGTGGCGCAGTGCTGGGCGGCGCACGGAATCTGAGGCATCGCCGGGGGATCGCGCCTACTCTTTCAGGCAGACCGTTTGCCATTGCGACCGGCCACCTGATAAAACCTGTATGCAGCATTGCGTCAGGCGTTAATACCCCGATGCCACAGCCGTTCGCTGGCGTCGTACATATGGAATCCAGAATGACCCAAGACACGTAATCAACGCATCTGTCAGCCCCAAAGGCAGCCTGGAGACACTCTCCCAACGTGAAGTGCAGCAACTGAGCGAAGCCGGTTCCGGCAGCATCTACACCCTGTTCCGCCAGTGCGCCCTGGCCATCCTCAATACCGGCGCCCACGTCGACAACGCCAAGACCATTCTCGACGCCTACAAGGACTTCGAAGTCCGTATCCACCAGCAGGACCGCGGCGTGCGCCTTGAGCTGCTGAACGCGCCGGCCGACGCCTTCGTCGATGGCGAAATGATCGCCAGCACCCGCGAAATGCTGTTCAGCGCCCTGCGCGACATCGTCTACACCGAAAGCGAGCTGGACCGCATGGGCATCGACCTGGAGAGCTCCCAGGGCATCACCGACTACGTCTTCCAGCTGCTGCGCAACGCGCGCACCCTGCGCCCGGGTGTGGAGCCGAAGATGGTGGTGTGCTGGGGCGGCCACTCGATCAGCACCGAGGAATACCAGTACACCAAGAAGGTCGGCCACGAGCTGGGCCTGCGCAAGCTGGACATCTGCACCGGCTGCGGCCGGGCGTGATGAAGGGGCCGATGAAGGGCGCCACCATCGCCCACGCCAAGCAGCGCATGAGCATCGGTCGCTACCTGGGCCTGACCGAGCCGGGCATCATCGCCGCCGAGGCGCCGAACCCGATCGTCAACGAGCTGGTGATTCTGCCGGACATCGAAAAGCGCCTGGAAGCCTTCGTGCGCGTGGGCCACGGCATCATCATCTTCCCCGGTGGCGCAGGCACGGCCGAGGAGTTCCTGTACCTGCTGGGCATCCTGATGCACCCGGAAAACCGCGACCTGCCGTTCCCGGTGATCCTCACCGGCCCGCGCAGCGCCGAGGCGTACCTGCAGCAGCTGCATGATTTTGTCGGCGCCACCCTGGGCGAGGCGGCCCATGCGCTGTACGAGATCATCATCGATGACCCGGCCCAGGTGGCGCGGCAGATGACCGAGGGGCTCAGGCAGGTCAAGCAGTTCCGCCGCGAGCGCAACGATGCGTTCCACTTCAACTGGATGCTGAAGATCGAAGAGGGCTTCCAGCGCCCGTTCGACCCGACCCACGCCAACATGGCCAGCCTGCAGCTGAGCCGCGACTTGCCGGCACACGAGCTGGCGGCGAACCTACGCCGGGCGTTCTCCGGGATCGTGGCGGGCAACGTGAAGGACAAGGGCATTCGCCTGATCGAGGAGCATGGGCCATACGAGATCCATGGCGATACCGCGATCATGCAGCCACTGGACAAGCTGTTGCAGGCGTTCGTGGAGCAGCATCGGATGAAGCTGCCGGGTGGGGCGGCGTATGAGCCGTGCTACCGCGTGGTGAGTTAAGGCCTATCGCGGGTCAAGCCCGCTCCCACAGGTGGCAGATGATCCTGTGGGAGCGGGCTTGACCCGCGATCGCCGGCGACGCGGTATTCAATTCTGCTGCAAACGCCTGAGCACCAACCCGGTCAGCTCATCGATCATCGGCCGGAACGCTTCGGCCGTGCAGTGCTGCCCGAGCATCACGGTGCGTGTGGTGAGGTGCGAGAACAGCGCATCGAACAGCACGTGCGGCAGTTCCGACAGCGATGCATCCGCGGCCACTGCCCCTTGCCCGCGCTGGCCTCGAGCAAGCGCAGAATCAGCGAATGCCACACCTGCGGGCCATGCTCGTACCAGGTCTGGCCCACTTCGGGCACATGCGCCGTGCCATTGACCACCAGGCGGTAGAACGCCACGTGCCGCGGGCTGGTGACCACCGCCACCAACTGGTCGAGGATCAGCCGCAGCCCCTCGGCCAGGCCCACGGTGCTGGTGTCCAGCTGGCGCAGGTCGATGATGAAGTCGTCGCACAGGTACTCCACCACCGCCACCAGCAGCTCGTTCTTGCTGCCGAAGTAGCGGTAGATGGTGGCCTTGGAACCGCCTGCCGCGGCGACGATGGCGTCCATGCTGACGCCATCGTAGCCGTGCTCCAGAAACAGCTCGCTGGCGGTCACCAGCAGGTTGCGCCTGCGCTCCACACTTCGGCTCGTAGGGGAAGTCGGGGCACGGTGCAACGGGGACATGGGCGCTACTCTTTGTCAGGGAGCGCGTACGCTATCACGTAATCCCCGCGATCTGGAGACTGGCGCGCACCGCCGGCCACCACCACCACGTACTGACGGCCCGAGCGCGGCGACACGTAGCTCATCGGCGTGGCCTGGCCGCCGACTGGCAGGCGACCCTTCCACACTTCCTCGCCCGTGGCGATGTCCAGTGCCCGCAGGTAGTAGTCCTGGGTACCGGCATAGAACACCAGCCCGGCACCGGTGCTCACGCCGCCGCCCAGGGTGGGCATGCCCAGCGGGATCGGCAGGTTGGCACGCACGCCATTGATCACCGCGTCCTGCACCGTACCGGCCGGACGTTCCCAGACCTGCTTGCGGGTTTTCAGGTCGATGGCGGCGAACACGCCCCATGGCGGGCTCTGGCAGGGGATGCCCAGTGGCGAGTTGAAGGCCTTGTGGTCGATCACGAACGGCGTGCCGTCCATCGGGTAGGTACTGCCCACGCCGTGCCCGGACTTGAGGTGCGACAGGTCGACGTTTTCACGCTTGACCAGCTTGACCACCTGCGGGATGCGGATGTCGTTGAGGAACAGGTAGCCGTTGCGCTCGTCGATGGCCGCGCCGCCCCAGTTGAAGCCACCGTAGTAGCCCGGGTAGATCAGGGTGTCGCGGGTGCTCGGTGCGGTGAACTCACCCTCGTAGTTGAGCTCGCGGAAGTTGATGCGGCACATCAGCTGGTCGAAGAAGGTCGCGCCCCACATGTCCTGTTCGGTCAGCGGTTCGGCGCCCAGCGCCGGCATGCCTACCGAGTAGGGTTGGGTCTTGGCTACCCAGTCGCCTTCGGCATGGGCCTGGGGCACGGGTTTTTCGACCACGTCGGCAATCGGCTTGCCGGTGCGACGGTCGAGCAGGAAGATCTGCCCGCGCTTGGTCAGCTGGATCAGCGCGGGGATCTTGCCGCCCTTGCCGTCCGGCACGTCGTACAGCGCCGGCTGGGCAGCCACATCGTAGTCCCAGATGTCGTGGTGCACGGTCTGGAAGGTCCAGCGCTCGCGGCCGGTGGCCATGTCCAGGGCAACCACGGCAGACGAGTATTTCTCGGTCAGCGCCGGGCGATCGCCACCCCAGAAATCGGGCTGCTGGTTGCCGGTAGGCAGGTAGACCAGGCCCAGTTCGTCATCGAACGCCGGGGTGGACCACATGTTCGGCGTGCTGCGGGTATAGGTTTCGCCCTCCGGTGGCAGCTTGGTGATGGCCGGGTTGCCCAGGTCCCACGCCCACACCAGTTCGCCGGTGTCGGCGCTGAAGGCACGCACCACGCCTGACGGTTCGTCGGTGGAGCGGCCATCGAAGACCCAGCCGCCGAGGATGATCAGGTTGCGTGCCACGGTGGGCGCGGAGGTGTAGGCGTAGTACGGCACGCCTTCATCCACCAGGCCCAGGCCCTGGGTCAGGTCGACCGAGCCCTTGTCGCCGAAGTCTTCGCACGGCTTGCCGGTGTCGGCGTCGATCTCGATCAGCCGTGCATCCATGGTGACCTGCACGATGCGCTTGGCGCACACACCACCCGTGGCGCGTGGGGCGGGTGCCAGGTCAGCGAACTGGAACGGCTTCTGGACCTTGGCCGGCTCGTAGTAGCCAAGGCCGCGGCAGCGGTTCCAGGTCTTGTCGTTGGCGGGCTTGGAGTCGAAGGTCCAGCGCTCCTTGCCGGTGTCGGCATCCAGCGCGATGACCTTGCTCAACGGGGTGCAGGTGTACACCGTGTCGGCGATCTGGATCGGCGTGTTCTGCGACTCGGAGGCGCCTTCGGCGATCTCGCCGGTGCGGTAGGTCCAGGCCACCTGGAGCTTGTCGATGTTGCCCTTGTTGATCTGGTCCAGCGGCGTGAAGCGCGTGCCCTGCGGGCCGTTGCTGTAGTGCTGCCAGTCCTGGGGGGCGCCGGCCGTGGTGGCCGGGGTGTCGAGCACAGGTTCCGTGGTGGCGTGCATGACCCCGTGCGGCACGAAGGTCGAGGCGCCGCCGGCCACCAGGGCCAGCCCGAACAGGGCGGCGCAGGCATGGCTGAGGCCACGCTGACGGCCGCCGGCCAGGTACGGATGCAACACCGCCGCCACCAGGCCGATCACCAGGAACGGCGCCAGGCGCGGCACCAGTGGCCAGAAGCGCAGGCCGACTTCCCACAGCGACCAAATGACGGTGGCGCCGAACACCAGCGCCATCAGGCCGGCGCCCAGCGGCTTGCGCCGGGCATAGAGCACACCGGCCAGCAGCATGCCCAGGCCGGCCAGCAGGTAGTACCACGAGCCGCCGAGGGTGGCCAGGCGCACACCGCCGACCGCCAGGGCCAGGCCGCTGAGGCCGAGCAGGGTACCGAAGATATAAAAGGCAAGGCGAGTTGAAGCAGGGGCAGGGGCCCCCGGGTTATCTGTGTTTTTCATTCCTGTTTGTCCATGACACGACCCCAGCTGCGCGGGCATGGGGGCGTGGATTCATGTTTAGTACTGTACGGTACAGTTTTATTTTGAACCTGTTCAGGCGGCAATGAAAGACAAAATGTCGCACCGGTGAAATTTTTGTGACAATCATCGAGATCAGGATGAACAGCAAGGGAGTGCAGACATGGTGTTGCAGGTGGTGGCGAGTACGCCCAGGACGGTGGTGGTGATGCCGGATGCGGTGTTGGCGCCGTGGGTGAACCAGGCGTTGATCGACAGCTTTGTGCTGCACCAGCCGTTTTTGCCGTGGGCCAAGGCCGAACCGGCGTTGCAGGACACGCGCAACAACCTGCGCCAGGCGTTGCTGGACCACGCGCGGGTGGCGGCCGAGAAACGTTACTTCATTCTCACGGCCGATCAGACCGCGGTGATTGGCTGTGCGGGACTGCACCCGGACCCTGCGGGCGAGCATGCGCATGTGCTGGGGTACTGGGCCAACGTCGGGTACAGCGGGCAGGGGTTGATGAGCGAAGGCATCGGCGCGCTGCTGGCGGCGCAGGATTTCGGCACCCTGCGCCTGACCGCGGCGTCGGTGAACGGCGCCAGCCATGGGCTGGCCAGGGCGCTGGGTTCGAGGTGGTGCGGGTGGTGGAGGGTGTGCGCGATACACCGTGGCATGGGGTGCATGACACCTGGATATTCGAGCGCAGGGTTGAGGGATGATTGAGGCGGGGCTGCCTTGCAGCCCATCGCGGGTCAAGCCCGCTCCCACAGGTATTGCGATGTTCCTGGGGCCGGCGCAGTACTTGTGGGAGCGGGCTTGACCCGCGATGCGGTCAGAAGGTGGCGCGCACGCTCAGGCGCAGGTTGCGCGGCTCGCCGTACCAGCCCTGGCTGTAGAAGCCGATCTGCTCGTAGTAACGCTTGTCGAACAGGTTGTCGACATGCGCACTCACACTCAGGTGGTCGTTGAGGGCGTAACGGCTCATCAGGCTGACCAGCGTGTAGCCGCCTTGCTCCAGGTCGGTGAAACCGCCCGGCATCGCCACGTCGCTGCGTGACACGCCACTGCGCCACGTCGCGCCACCGCCCACGGTCAGCTTGTCCAGCACACCGCCCAGACGGTAGGTGCTGAACAGCTTGGCCTGGGTGCGCGGGTGGTTGGTGTTGATCGCCTTGTCGTCGGCATTGCGGGCAATGAAGTGGGTGTAGCTGGCCGACAGGTTCCACTGCTCGGTGAGCTGCCCGGCCAGCTCCAGGTCGAAGCCGTCGACCCGCGCCCCGGTGCCGGCCTTGTACGCCTGCTCATTGGGGCGCCCCTCCACGTTCACCCCCGGGATCGCTTCGGCCAACCCTCCTGTTGGGTGCGGTACACCGCCAGCGCTGCGTTCAGGCGACCGTCCAGGTAGCCGGCCTTGATGCCGGCCTCGTAGCTGTCACCGGTCACCGGGTCGAGGATGCTGCCGTCCGGCCCGCGCGCGTTCTGCTGGTTGAAGATGCTGGTGTAGCTGGTGTACAGGCTGTAGGTCGAGTTCAGGTCATACACCAGCCCCGCGTAGGGCGTCACTTCGTTGCGGTAGCGGTACTGGCGCAGGCTGCCGTAGTAGTCCTGGTCGATTTCCCAGTTGCTGACCCGTGCGCCGAGTATCAGGTGCAGCGGGTCGGCCAGCGACAGGCGCGTTACCGCGTAGCCGCCGTTCTGCCGGGTGTGGGTGGCATCGCCCGAGGCACGCACGTTGGACCAGGCGGGCTCGGCAATGTGGTTGCTGTTCCAGTCCATGAAGTTGCCGGTATCCGGTACCGTGCCCAGCGGCCTGAACTGGTCGATGGTCAGGTCGTCGTCGATGCTCATCGCACCGAACGCCAGCTCGTGGCTGCGGCCCAGCAGCTGGAACGGCCCGCTGGCGGTCAGGTGCCAGTCGTCACGGGTGCGTTCGCCCTCGTACTTGAGGAAGCTGGCCGACATGCCGCGCCCGGTTTCGCGGTCCGGGTAGCCGCCGCGGTACAGGTAGCGCATGCGGTAGTTGCCTTCGAAGCGGCTGTAGGCGGCGCGCAGCTTCCAGTCGTTTTCCAACTGGTGCTCGAGGTCGACGAAGGCGGTGGTGGACTCGGTGCCGAAGTAGCCCCACTTGGTGTTGTTGGCCGCCGATCGGCCGAAATCGGTACGCCCGCCGTCCTTGTAGAACAGCGGAAAGCCGCTGCCCATGCCGTCGGTTTCGTTCTTCTGGTACTCCAGGCTGGTGGTCAGCCGGGTGCGCGGGCCCAGTTCGCTGCTGACCACGCCGTACAAGGTGCGCGAGCCGTAGTCCAGGTAGCTGACGTGGCTGTCCTTCTGCGAATAGGCGGCCACCACCCGCGCGGCGATGCGCCCGTCCTCGGTCAGCGGGGCCGACACGTCCACATCACCCCGTCGCTCGTCCCAGCGCCCGATGCCCGCCGAGCCGCTGGCGGCGAACTCGGGCAGCGGGCGCTTGCGCACGAAGTTGACCGCCGCCGACGGGCTGCCGGCGCCGGTCAGCAGGCCGGTGGAGCCGCGCACGATCTCGACGCGATCATAGATGGCCGAGTCCATCTCGGTGGCGCCGAAGTTCCAGAAGCCGTTGATCGGCGAGGCCAGGCCGTCGAACTGGAAGTTGTCGATGGTGAAACCACGCGCCGAGAACGACAGGCGATTGCTGTCGTTGCGCACATGGGAAATGCCCGGCGCGCTGTCGAGAATCTGCGCGGTGTTGCTCAGGCCTTCGTCCTCGATCTGCTGGCGGGTCACCACGCTGACCGACTGCGGGGTTTCGCGGATCGACATCGGCAAGCCGATGGCGGTGGACATCGCGCCGGTGGTGTAGCTGGCGCTGCCTTCGGTGGTCTGCGGCCGGTACGCCTCGCCCTGTACGTCGGTGGCCTGCAGTGTCAGCACCGGCTTTTCGGCGGCCTCCTCGGCACTGGCCATCAGGGAGACAAAGGCCCCGCCCAGCAGGGCGATACGCACGCTGCTGATCGGTCGGGTAGAGGGGGCAAGGCGGCGCTGCATGGGAATCGTTCTCCGCAGAGTATCGTTATCGTCTGCGTATTATTCACAGTTGCTCGCGGGGCCACGTTTGGCAGATGCCAGACTGCTTATGGGCGCTGCCAAAGCGTGCGTCGGGTGGGGAACTTCAGGCGGTTTCGCGGGGGGCGTGGCCAAAGCGCTGGCGAAACGCGGTGGCGAAATTGCTGGCGTGGCGGTAGCCGACATGGTGGGCGGCCTGCTGGATCTGCCAGCCCTGTTCGAGCAACTGGCGGGCCTGGTCGAGGCGCCGGTTGCGCAGGTAGCCGAACACCGTTTCGCCGTACAGCGCGCGGAACTTGCTGCGCAGCGAGCTGCTGCTCATGCAGGCCAGGCGCGCCAGTTCGGTGAGGTCGTGCTCGTCGCCGGGCTGCTGGTGCAGGTGCTCGCGCACCCGTTCGAGCATCAGCCGGTCGCGTGGGCACAGGCCCGGCGAAGGGCCCGGCAGGCTGTCGAAACTGGCCAGGCCGTGGCTGAGCAGTTGCAGGCTCAGGCCCTGGCACAACAGGTGCTGCAGGGTGCCTTGCCAGCGACCGGACAACATGTCTTCGATGCCCGCCAGCAAGTGCGCGGGCAGGGTCCAGCAACTCAGGGCCGAGCCGTGGCCGCGCAGGCGAGCCTCGATCAGCTCGGCCAAGGCCTCTTCGCCCACATCCTGCGGGCGGCGCAGCGACAGGTTGAGCCCGCGCAGGTGCGCGCCACCGCGGTGCAGTGCCGACATCGGCCGGCCATCGCCGCACAGCGCGGTGATGCAGGCGCCTGGTTGCAGGGGCTGGGTGCGGGTGTAGGTGATCGAGGCCTGACCCTGGAGTACCAGCGCGAGGGTCAGGTCGGGCATGTCCAGCGAATCGGCGCGGTAGGTGTGGAAGGCCTGCACGTCGGAGTTCACCAGGCTGAAGCCGGGGCCAGGCGATGTTCGCTGATATGGCCCTGCATCAGGCACGGATCGTCCTCGCCGCCGTCGCCTTCGGGCAGGCTATAGTGCACGTCGTAGCGCTGGCCCAGGGCATGGAAGTCGCTCAGCAGGTAGCGGGTGGGCGCGGACAAGACAGGGCTCGGGTGTCGAAAAAAGGAAGGCGATAATAGCATTCATTCTCAAATGCAGGGTGGCTGGAGTGGGGCGGTGATGAGCGAAACATGTCAGGTGCGCCAAGCACTGGAAACGGATGCGCCGGCGATCAGCCGGGTGATTGTCCAGGCCTTGCGCACGAGCAACAGCCAGGATTATTCGCCGGCGGTGATTGCGCGGGTGGAGCAGAGTTTTTCCCCGAGGCGCTGCTGGGGTTGATGGCGCGCCGGCAGGTGGTGGTGGCGCAGTTGGGCGGGCAGGTGGTGGGTACCGCGAGCCTGGAGGGGGACGTGGTGCGCACGGTGTTCGTGGCGCCGGACCGGCAGGGGCTGGGCATCGGTCGGGCCTTGATGCTGCATGTTGAAGAGCTGGCCGGTGCGTCGGGGGTGCAGGCGCTGCGGGTACCGTCCTCGCTGACGGCGCAGGCGTTCTATGCGCGGTTGGGGTATGCGGTGGTACGCGAGGTGGTGGAGGGGGAAGAGCGCACCATCGTGATGGCCAGGGCGCTGGGCAGGTGACACCGCGTCGGGGCATTCGCCGGCAAGGCAGGCTCCTACAGGCTGTGCAGGAGCCGGCCTTGCCGGCGAAGCAGGCGCCTCAGAACTGCGGCGTGTACTTGACGCTGAACATCATGTTGCGCGGCTCGCCGTAGTTGTTGTTGCCGCCGAGCTGGTTGTAGCCCGAGGCAATGTAGTGTTTGTCGAACAGGTTGTTGGCGTTGACTGCCACGCTCACCTCAGGCGTCAGCTGATAGGCCAGGCGTGCATTCCACACCGTGTAACCGGGCACATCAAACGTAGTCTCGTAACCCAGTGTGTGGCTCTGGCTGCTGAAGCCCAGGCCCGCGCTTACGCGGCTCCAGTCGCCCGGCAAACGGTAGTCGCTCCATACCCGCAGCATGTGCTTGGGGGTCCACTGGTTGAAGACCTTGCCTTCGTTCTCCGGGTCCTTGATGTACGTGGTGGTGGTGTAGGTGTACCCGGCGAACAGCTGCAGGTCGGGCATCACTTCGCCACTGATTTCGGCTTCGAAACCCTGGCTGCGCACCTTGCCGGACGCTTTCGAACAATCGCCGGAGCCACATTGCGCAGAGGCGTCGGTGATCGCTCGGTTGTTCTGGTCGTAGCGGAACACGGCGAACGAGGTGTTGACCCGGCCATCCATCAGTTCGCCCTTGAGGCCCACTTCGTAGTTGCTGCCGACAATCGGCTTCAGTACCGATTGTGCGGCATCGAGTTCGCTCTGCGGCTGGAACACGTCGGTGTAGCTGGCGTAGGCCGCCCATTCCTGGGTCAGGTCATAGATGATGCCGGCATAGGGGGTAACCACACCGGTTTCGGTCATGACGCTTGGGTCAGCGACCGTCACCGTGTTGCCCTGTGTGATGACTGAGGAGTAGCGGAAGTCGTACCAGCTCACGCGCGAGCCAAGCACTACGGTCAACGGCTCGGCCAGCTTGACCCGCCAACTGCCGTACAGGCCTTTCTGGCGCACGTCATATTCGCTTGCGGTGGCTCGGCCGCCGTCACGCATCAGGCTGTCGTAGCTGGGTTTGGGGCGGTCGTGGTCGATATCGAAGATATTGCCGCCGTTGATGAAGGTGCGCGCGAACACATCGTCGGTCTTGAGTTGGGAATAGTTGCCACCCAGGATGAGTTCCTGTTGCAGCCCCAGCGTCTCGAAATGGCCGTTGACGTAGGCGTCCAGACCCACCTTGGTCGAGTCGAAGTCTGTGTACCAGTTGGCATACTGGACACCGCTGCCGTCAGGATTCAGCCCTTGGCCGGTGGTTTGCACCCGCTGGTGCAGCGAGTCGTTGCTCTCGCTCATGTACACGGCGGCGGCATGCACCTTCCAGTCGTCGTTGAAGCGGTGGTCGAGGTCGGCAAACACCGTGGTCACGTCGATTTCGGAGTGGTTCCAGCGCGCGCCGGTATAGGTCGAGCGCGGCACGTCCACAGGGCGTCCGTCGGCATAGCGCGGCAGGCCACGCAGCATGGGCCGTGAGGTGTTGTCCGAGTAGCTCACGCCCACACCCACGGTGGTGTCCGGGCTCAGGTCGAAATCCAGCGCGCCGTACAGCGAGTGGGTCTTGCTCCACTCGTAGTCGATGAACGACTGGCTCTGGTCTTCGTCGGCGACGAAGCGCCCGCGGATCGTGCCCTGCTGGTTCAGCGGGCCGCCAGCGTCCAGTTGCAGGCCGTAGTGGTCCCAGGAGCCGGCCTTGCCGGTGACGGTCACGGTGGGTTTGTCCTGCCCGCGCTTGCGCACCAGATTGATCGCGCCGCCCGGGCTGCCGGTGCCCTGCAGCAGGCCCGAGGCACCGCGCAGGAACTCGATGCGGTCGAAGAAGATCAGGTCCTGGGTCGCCCAGTTGCCCAGCGAGTAGGTGTTGCGCGGAATCGGCACGCCGTCGTACTGCCAGTCGTCGATCTGAAAACCGCGCGACATCAGGATCATGCCCTTGCCCACGCCTTGCTGGCCGACCAGGCCGGTGGTCTGGTTGGCGGCGTCCTTGAGGTTGGTCAGGCCCTGGTCGTCCATCTGCTTGCGGGTCATGACGCTGACCGACTGGGGGATTTCCTTGAGCGTGTGTTCGCCCTTGCCGATGGTGGTGACCCGCGCTGCGTAAGAGTTCGAGCCTTCGGTGGTGGCCAGGTTGCGCACCTCGGTGATGCTGGTGGCGCCCAGCTCCAGTGCGCCGTCGGCACTCACACCTTGCACCACGCTGAAGTGGCCGCTGCCGGTCACCAGCAGTTGCAGCCCGCTGCCGGCCAGTGCGGCCTGCAGGGCCTGCTCGGCGCTCATCTGCCCACGGACGGCCGGGGCCTGTCTGCCCTGCACCAGGGCCGGGTCGAGGGAGATGATCTGGCCGCTCTGGCTGGCGATGGCATTGAGCGTGGCGGCGAGCGGGCCGGCCGGCAGGTTGAACGCAAGTGCCTGCTGCTGGGCAGACACGGCGCAGCTCAGGGTGGCCAGGGCAACGGCGACGGGGAGGGCGCGGGACCAAGGGTTGAGCACGGAATTCTCCTGATTGTGTGTGCAGTCAGGAGATAGGTGGGATGAGAAATGAAAACCGGACACAAATGCGATTGTTTTTCATAAAAACTTTTCAGAGGGTTCTCGGGCTCAGCTTTTCGGGCCGATCAGGGTCAACCACGGGCCGTAGTGTCGCACCTCGATCGGCAGTGTTTCGGCCAGCGCACCGAAGCTGCGCTGCGGATCGTTGAGCGGGAACACCCCTTGCACGCGCAGGTTGCGCACCTGCGGCGCGACACGCACGAAGCCGCGGGTGTAGGGGCGCAGCGCGTCGACCACTGCATCCAGCGGGTCATCCAGTACATTCAGGTGCCCGTTCAGCCAGTCGGCGCGGTGACGCTCGTCACGGCCCAGACGCTCGATGCGCTGGGCGTGCAGCAGGGCGGCCTGGCCTTCCTGCAGGTCCAGTTCGCTGCCATCGTGCAGGCGTGCGCGCACCGCATGCTGCAGCACCACCACGCGGGTGGCGTCGGGCTGCTGGCTGACCAGAAAGCGCGTGCCCAGCGCGCGGATTTCGCCCTGGGCGGTGCGCACGCGCAGGGGGCGCTGCGGGTCGGGTGCCACTTCAATCACCAGTTCGCCCTGGCGCAGCAGCACCAGGCGCTGGTGGGCATCGAATTGAAGGTCGACGGCAGTGCTAGCGTTCAGGCTCAGCTGGCTGCCGTCTTCCAGTTCCAGGGTGCGCCGCTCGCCGGTACCGGTGTGCAGGTCGGCCATCAGCGTGGTGCCGACCTCGCTGCGCGCCGCCAGCCACAACCCGCCGCCCAGCAGGCCCAGCCCGCCGATGGCGCGCAGCACATCGCGCCGGGAGGTGCCGGGCTGCATCAGCACGCGCCGGGCTTCGCCGGCCTGGCCGGGCAGGCGCTGGTCCAGCGCCCGCACGGTGCCGAACGCGCCACCCAGGCGCTCCTGCAGCCGGCCCCAGGCCTGGGCATGGGCCGGGTCGCTGTTGAGCCAGGTATCGAAACGGGCGTGCAGGCGGGTGTCGTTGCGGTCGGCGCTCAGGCGCACCATCCAGTCGATGGCCTGCTCCGCGGCCGGGTCGAGGCGGGCCTTGCTCATGGTGCCATCTCGGCCAGGTAGCACTGGCGCAGGGCCTGTTTCATGTAGCGGCTGACGGTGCGTTCCGACAGCGCGAGCTTGCGCCCGATCTCCACATAGCTCAGGCCATCGAGCTGGCTGTAGAGGAAGGCTGCCTTGACCACCGCGGGCAGGCCGGTGAGCGCTCGGTCGATGGCCACCAGCGCTTCGACCAGCAGCAGTTGTTCCTCCGGGGAGGGCGCTACCTGTTCGGGCAGGCTCGACAGGCGTTCCAGGTAGGCATTTTCGAGTTGGCGGCGGCGGTGACGATCGAAGATCAGCCGGCGTGCGATGGTCGACAGAAAGGCCCGCGGTTGCTGGATGCTGTCCGGATCAACCCGCGCCACCAGCAATTGGCAGAACGCCTCGGCAGCCGTGTCTTCGGCGTCGGCGCGGTTGCGCAGGCGCTTCTGGATGTGTTGCAGCAGCCAGCGGTGGTGGTCGCTGAAGAAGAAGCCGAGCTTGGAGGAAGGCGTGTGCACCGGGAACGACTCGACAGTGAATGTGAATAGTTCTCAATACTACAGTGTCGCAATGCCTGTGTGTAGCCTGGCGCGGGGTGCAGTCGCGCGCGGGTTGCGCCAGGGCGCGTTGCCGGCTCTGCCGTCAACGCGCCCCAGGCATGGCCGTCAGGCGGCTGCCTGGGCTTGCAGCACCAGTTGCCCGTCGACCTCGACAACCAGCCCGCTGGCGACGAACAGTGGCACCAGGCGTTTGTGCAGCTGTGGCTCGACGAAGGCCTTGATGGCGTCCAGGTCCAGGTTGCCGCTGACATCCAGTTCGGCCTTGGTGTAGGACAGCCAGGCTTTTTTCAGGACCATCAGCACATCGCTGGCGGTGGTGGTGGCGAAGCGGCGATGGGTGACCTGGCCCTGGAAGTCGAAGGTATGGGCGAAGGCGTAGCCGCTCTCGTCGCCCTTGTTTTCCAGGCAGCGGCTGCATGCGCAGGCGCCGTCGGCGAATGCGGCGCGCAGGTAGGTGTTGAAGTCCACCACGGGTTTGAGGCCCAGGCGCTTGTCGACTTCGAACAGGTCCCCGGTCATGTTCGCATCAGCGTTCAACGTCATTTCCTCACAGTCATCCAGTTGGGTTTGCAGGGCGGCACAATACCAGCCTGGGCTGCCAGTGGGTACTTGCGCAGGGATGTCGCGGGTTCAGCTAAGCGCTACGACGCCTGGCCCACTCATCCACCACATCCCCCATCGTCCGCGCCGTACCATCGACTATCCACGCCATCAACGGCCGGTCGAACCTGAAATCCTCGCCACACTGCTCACGCATGAACCGCCGCACGTTCTGCATGTTGCGGTAATCCTCGCCCACCGGTGTATCCGGGTAATCACCCCGCCATGCCAGTCAAAAGCCATACCGTGTCTCCTTGCGTCGTTTGAGGGTTTCACTGGCAACTCCTTGAACAGCGCCTGATAACTGCTGGAAAACCGCCCCAGGTGCCAGAACGACCAGCGCATTGCCACTTCCGCCACGGTGTGGCCGCGCGCGGTCAGCAGCTCGCGGTGCGCGCCATTGAGGCGGCGCAGGCGCAGCCAGTGGCTGGGCGTGATGCCGGTGTACGCCTTGAACGCATGCTGCAACTGACGCACCGAACTGCCGGCCACCTGCGCCAGTTGCAGCAGGTTCAATGACTCCTCCGGCGAATCCGCCGCCCATTCGCTGACCTTGCGCATGATGGTGCGCTCCTCGGTGCGCCGCCACAGCTCGCCGCGGTCCAGGCACACCGAGGCGGTGTCGAGAATGTACAGACAATCGTCCAGCAACTGCCTGGCCAGCACCTGCTGGCACGGCGCGTCCTCGCTCTGCGAGAGGCGCGTCAGGGTACTGCTCAGCCAGCCGCTGAACAAGGCATTGCGCTGGGAATTGAGCGGTGCCATGAACAGACCTTCGAGCGCCGCAACGTCCACGCCGTGCTCACGCACGAACGCAGGGCCGAACACGACGGCCACTTCCTGGTAGTTCTCGGGGTGATCCAGATGTTGCGGCTTTCGCCATTGAGCACGTACAGGCTGTTGTCACTGCGGTCGAAGCAGAACGACAGCGAACCGCCGGGGCGCTGAAGCTTTGCTCCACCCGGGTGTTCATGCGCTCTTCGTACACCTCCACGCCCTGCAGGTCGAGGCAGCGCACCATGCCGGCAAAGTGCCCGGGTGACATCTGCTGGTAGTGCTGTGCCCAGCCTGGCGTGGCGCGTACCTGTTCGGCCACATCGGCACTGGTGAAGGCCTGTACCCGCAAGGGCGACGGGGTTGTCATGAGAACCTCTGAATGCACTGCTTTGGTGCATTTTCTTCTGCTCAAAGTGGATAGATGCAGCCGCAGCTGCGGCACCAAGATAGACCTCAACGCGGCGCAGGGGAAGCCAGGCCTTGCCCGCCCGCGCCACACACACCCTTGCGCATGCCCTGCATCACGACAACGAGGTTCTCATGAATACCCCCTTCGATCAGCTGTCCACCTGGCTGAAAGAACACAAGATCACTGAAGTGGAATGCGTGGTCACCGACCTGACCGGTATCGCCCGCGGCAAGATCGCCCCCACCAACAAGTTCCTGCATGAGCGAGGCATGCGCCTGCCGGAAAGTGTGCTGCTGCAGACCGTGACCGGCGACTTCGTCGAGGACGAGATCTACTACGACCTGCTCGACCCGGCCGACATCGACATGCTCTGCCGCCCCGACTCGACGGCCATCTACCCGGTACCCTGGGCGCTGGAGCCCACCGCGATCGTGATCCACGACACCTTCGACAAGCAGGGCAACCCCATCGAGCTGTCGCCGCGCAACGTGCTCAAGAAAGTCCTCAAGCTGTACGCCGACAAGGGCTGGCAACCGATCGTGGCACCGGAGATGGAGTTCTACCTGACCCAGCGCTGCGAAGACCCGGACCTGCCGTTGCAGGCGCCACTGGGCCGTTCGGGCCGCGCCGAAAGTGGCCGCCAGTCGTTCTCCATCGATGCCGCCAACGAGTTCGACCCGCTGTTCGAGGACGTCTACGACTGGTGCGAGGCCCAGGGCCTGGACCTGGACACGCTGATTCACGAAGACGGCCCGGCGCAGATGGAAATCAACTTCCGCCACGGCGACGCCCTGGACCTGGCCGACCAGATCACCGTGTTCAAACGCACCATGCGCGAGGCCGCACTCAAGCACAACGTCACCGCCACCTTCATGGCCAAGCCGGTGGGCGACGAGCCGGGCAGCGCCATGCACCTGCACCAGAGCGTGGTCGACAGCGCCACCGGCAAGCCGATCTTCGTCAATGACGACGGCAGCATGAGCGAGCTGTTCCTGCAGCACATCGGCGGCCTGCAGAAGTACATCCCCAAGGTGTTGCCGATGTTCGCGCCCAACGTCAATTCGTTCCGCCGCTTTCTGCCCGACACCTCGGCACCGGTGAACGTGGAGTGGGGCGAAGAGAACCGCACCGTGGGCCTGCGCGTGCCCACCTCCAGCCCCGAGTCGATGCGCGTTGAGAACCGCCTGCCCGGCGCCGATGCCAACCCGTACCTGGCGATTGCCGCCAGCCTGCTGTGTGGCTACCTGGGCATGGTCGAGGGCATCGCGCCCAGCGCCCCGGTGCAGGGGCGTGCGTATGAGCGGCGCAACCTGCGCCTGCCGATCACCATCGAGGACGCGCTGGCGCACATGGAAGACTGCCCGACCATCGAACGCTACCTGGGCAGCAAGTTCGTGCGTGGCTACGTGGCGGTCAAGCGCGCCGAGCACGAGAACTTCAAGCGCGTGATCAGTTCGTGGGAGCGCGAGTTCCTGCTGCTGAGCGTGTGATGCGCTGACCTGCCGATCATCGATAAAACAATCAGAAGAGGTGTCGATATGCGTCTGTTGAAATCCGTGTTGCCGGTGGCTCTGGGGTTGCTGTGGGGGGCCGCCGCACAGGCCCAGCCGAGCGTCAGCGTGTACAACTGGACCGATTACATCGGCCCCACCACCCTGGCCGACTTTCAGGGGGCGACCGGGATCAAGGTGATCTACGACGTGTTCGACTCCAACGAAACCCTGGAGGGCAAGCTGCTGGCGGGGCGCACCGGCTACGACGTGGTGGTGCCGTCCAACCACTTCCTGGCACGCCAGATCAAGGCCGGGGCGTTTCTGGAGCTGGACCGCTCGCAACTGCCCAACTGGAAGAACCTCGACCCGGTGCTGCTCAGGAAACTGGAGGACAACGACCCCGGCAACCGCCACTCGGTGCCCTACCTGTGGGGCACCAATGGCATCGGCTACAACGTCGACAAGGTCAAGCAGGTGCTGGGCATCGACCATATCGATTCGTGGGCGGTGCTGTTCGAGCCCGAGAACCTGAAAAAACTCAGCCAGTGCGGCGTGTCGTTCATGGATTCTGCCGACGAGCTGTTCCCGGCAGTGCTCAACTACATGGGCCTGGACCCGCGCAGCGAAAACCCGCAGGACTACAAGAAGGCCGAGGCCAAGCTGCTGGCGCTGCGCCCGTACATCACCTACTTCCATTCCTCCAAGTACGTCACGGACCTGGCCAACGGCGACATCTGCATCGCCTTCGGTTACTCCGGCGACGTGTTCCAGGCGGCCAACCGCGCCAGGGAAGCCCACAACGGCGTGAACATCGCCTATTCGATTCCCAAGGAGGGCAGCAACCTGTGGTTCGACCTGCTGGCGATCCCGGCCGACGCCACCAACCCCAAGGAGGCGCACGCCTTCATCAACTACCTGATGGACCCGCAGGTGATCGCCAAGGTCAGCACCCTGGTGGGCTACGCCAACCCGACGCCGCTTCGCGCCAGTACATGGCCGCCGACCTGGTCGACAACCCCGAGGTGTATCCGCCCCAGGCGGTGCTCGACAAACTGTATATCTCCAGCACCCCCACGCCGGCCATCATGCGCTTGATGACCCGCTCGTGGAGCAAAGTGAAATCGAACAAATGAACAACGTGAATGGCAATGCGCAACACGCCCGTTCGTACTACGCAGCGACGGCCAGACGCCAGGCCGACTACCCGACGCTGGAGCAGGACCTGATCGCCGATGTGTGCGTGATCGGCGGTGGCTTCACGGGGGTCAACACCGCCATCGAACTGGCCGCCGCGGGCTTTCGGTGGTGTTGCTGGAGGGGCGGCGCATCGGCTGGGGTGCCAGCGGGCGCAACGGCGGGCAACTGATTCGCGGCATCGGCCACGAGGTGTCGGGGTTTGCCCGCTACGTGGGGCAGGAAGGGGTGGCCTACCTGCAACGCGCCGGCATCGAGTCGGTGGAGGTGGTGGGCCGCCGGGTGCAGGAGGACGGCATCGACTGCGACCTGCGCTGGGGCTTCTGCGAGCTGGCCAATACCCCGGCGCAGTACGCAGCGTTTCAGGCTGAACAGCAGAGCCTGGAGGGCTGGGCTATCGGCACCAGACCCGACTCTACGGGCCGCAGCAGATGCACGAGGTGGTGGCGTCGAAGGTGTATGCCGGCGGGCTGCTGGACATGGGCTCCGGCCACCTGCACCCGCTCGACCTGGTGCAGGGCGAGGCGCGCCTGGCGGCGTCGCTGGGGGTGCAGGTGTTCGAGCACAGCACGGTGCTCGAACTGGTGCATGGCCCCACCGTGCAGGTGCGCTGCGCGCGCGGCAGCGTGCGGGCCGGCAGCCTGGTGCTGGCGTGCAATGCGCACCTGGACGACCTGGAGCCACGCCTGAGCGGCAAGGTGCTGCCGGCCGGCAGCTACATCATCACCACCGAGCCGCTGTCGGCACCGCGCGCCGCCGGGCTGATCCCGCAGAACCTGGCGCTGTGCGACCAGAAGGTCGGCCTGGACTACTACCGCCTTACTGCCGACCGGCGCCTGCTGTTCGGCGGGGCCTGCCATTATTCCGGGCGCGACCCGGCGGATATCGCCGGCTACATGCTGCCCAAGCTGCTCAAGGTGTTCCCGCAGCTGGCGGATGTGCGCATCGACTTTCAATGGGGCGGCAAGATCGGCATTACCGCCAATCGCTTTCCGCAGGTGGGACGCCTGCAGCAGCATCCCAACGTGTTCTACGCCCAGGGCTATTCGGGGCACGGGGTGAACGTCACCCACTGGACGGCGAAGTTGCTGGCCGAGGCGATCCACGCCGGGCATAGCCAGGGCCTGGATATCTTCAGCAAGGTGCCGCACATGACCTTCCCCGGCGGCCCGGCCCTGCGCTCGCCACTGCTGGCGCTGGGCATGTTGTGGTACCGCCTGCGCGAGCTGCTGGGGTAGGGCGGCGCAAATCGCCGGTTGCAGCTACTGTGCATCTATCAGAGGCTCACAAGAAGGCTCGGTCATGCGCTCATTCGCTGCAGTTTGCTGTCTTGCCGTGTGGTTGATCGCTGTTCTGCCGGGCTCTGCCGCCGCGGCGCCGCCTGCGGCGGTAGCCGAAGACAAGGCCCAGGTGCTGGAGCAGAAGGCTGCCGAACAGGGGCGCGAGGCCAGCGTACCCAGCGACCAGGCCATCACCCGCAGCGAAGTGCAGGCGGTCGACCCCAAGGGCGAGGCCGCGCTGGATGACGCGATCACCTGCCTGGCGCGCACCCTCTACTGGGAGGCCAAGGGCGGTGAGGCGGCGGACATGCAGGGTGTGGCCAGCGTGGTGATGAACCGGCTGGGGCACGAAGGGTTTCCGGGCACCGTGTGCGAGGTGGTCAAGCAGGGCATCAAGGAGCGTACATGCCAGTTCTCGTGGTGGTGCGACGGGCGCTCGGACGATGTGGAAGAGCCGGTGCAGTACACCGTGGCCAAGGAAATCGCGCGCAAGGCGCTGAATCAGCAACTGACCGACAGCACCGATGGTGCGATGTACTTTCATGACCGCCATGTGCATCCCGCGTGGGCGAAGGCCTATAGAAAGACAGCCGAAAGTTCGAAGTTTATTTTCTACAAACCGCGTGACGGGGAGGCGCGGTGATTGGTCGGTAAGCAGGGCGCAGCATGTTTTCAGCAGTATGTAACCTGATAACTTTGCCAGTGTCGGTTGATTAGGCGTTGTTGTATGTTGATGCCTGACTTCGCGGTGAGTTGGAGTGGTACGCGATTGATCTGGACGAGGATGATGGCCATGTCAAGCACTGGTGTGTTAGTGACGGGTGAGTTTCTGAAAGATTACAATTCGCTAATAAGTAAAACGCCTAGGTATATTGTTTTCAAGATCTCAGATGATTACAAGGAGTTTGTTGTTGAGTCATCAGGCGATAGGTCATCAACCTACGAGGATTTTCTGAACGCGCTGACCCCGAATGAAGTGCGATATGCTGTCGTCGACTTTGAGTTTGAAACCGTTGGGGGGAGGCGAAATGCAATTTTGTTTATTCTATACTCAGATGATTTAGCCCCCATAAAGAAAAAGATGGTCTATGCCTCCAGTAAAGATGCACTTAGACGTGCTTTAACTGGTATTGCTGTAAATATTCAGGCATCTGGAAAAGAAGAACTTGAATACGACGAGGTTCTGGATACGGTTCGTCAAAGACTTGCAATTCGGTGAATATCCATTCGGGCTTACTCTGTACAGCCTGGATAGAGAGCGCATTCACGACCGTCCATCTGGAAAGTCGAAAATGTCGGGTCACGATAACTGCAGGAGGCTTCGCCAACCCACTTCCATTGTGAAGCGCAGGGCTTCATGCCATTGCCGACCGGTGACCAGTTCTCGGGATAAAGCGGCCACTCCTTGTCGATGAGGCGGTACACGAAGCGCAGGTCGGTCTTGTTCAGCTGGGTGTAGGCGACGTTGGCGACCGGGCCGGGGTGCCTGGAGGTCCGCTCCAGGGGTTGCCACTGGCTGTCGGCGGCGAGGCAGTCGATGTCCCTGGCCAGCACGTGGCGCTCATGCCCGGGCACGATGTGGTAGGCCGTGCCGCACAGGCGGCGCACAACCAGCTCGGGTTCTGCGTCGCGCACCGGCCCAGTGCCGTCGGGCAGTGCCGGCAATACCTCGACTCCCGCCAGGCTGTACCGCCCGCTGGGGGACTTGATGCTCACGGTGATGTTGTCCAGTTGCTGGGTGCAACTGCCGATGGTGTAGGTCAGCGGGATCCTGAACGTGACGGTGCGCGCGTCGGGTGCGCATCGGCCTGGTCGGTGCGGTACTGGTTGGGACGCGAGCGCATGCCGCCGGTGGCGGGGAGGCCACGGTGCAGCGGTACGGGTCGAGCGGGGCGTAGCTGGCGTTATAGGTGACGCCGTGGTTGGGCGGAAGTTCGGCGATCAGCGTGGTGCTGCTCAAGCCGTAGTGGCTGGTGGCGCCCACGACGCTTTCCTTGGCGACGAAACCGATCAGGCTGCAGGCGGGCAGCAGGGGCAGGGCCAGTAGCAGGTACAGCGGTTTCATCCGGGGCCATCCGTGGGCAAGTGCGGGAGGGGATGGTGCGCGATTGTGCGGGTGTGGGCAAGGGCTGCACCGACCCAATCGCGGGTCAAGCCCGCTCCCACAGGATCACCGCAGTCATGTGGGAGCGGGCTTGACCCGCGATGGGTCGCTGGCCGTCATGCCAGCCCCTCAGAACGACCGCACAATCCGCCCCAGCGTCTCCATCGCCTGCTCCGACTGCTCGGTCCAGGGGCTGCCGTAATTGAGGCGAATGCAGTTGCGAAACCGGCGCGTCGGCGAAAAGATCGGCCCCGGCGCAATGCTGATGCCCTGGGCCAATGCCATCTGGAACAGCTTCAGCGAGTCCATCTGCTCCGGTAGCTCCAACCACAGGAAGTACCCGCCGCTGGGGTGGCTGACCCGCGTCTGCGCCGGGAAGTGCCGGGCAATCGCCGCCAGCATGGCGTTCTGCTGCTCTTCCAGCGCATAGCGCAGGCGCCGCAGGTGGCGGTCGTAGCCACCGTGCTGCAGGTAGTCGGCAATCGCCGCCTGCGCCGGCATCGATGCACACAGCGAGGTCATCAGCTTGAGCCGCTCGATCTTCTGCGCATAGCGCCCGGCCGCCACCCAGCCGATCCGGTAGCCCGGCGCCAGGCTCTTGGAGAACGAGCCGCAATGCATCACCAGCCCTTCGGTGTCGAATGCCTTGGCCGGCTTGGGCGCCTGCTGCGCGTAGTACAGCTCGGCATACACGTCGTCTTCGATCAGCGGCACCTGGTGCACGCTCAGCAGCTCGACCAGCTGCTTCTTTTTGTCTTCCGGCATGCTCGCGCCCACCGGGTTCTGGAAGTTGGTCATGCACCACACGGCCTTGACCGGATGCCGCTCCAGCGTCTGCGCCAGCACCCCCAGGTCGATGCCTTCGCGCGGGTGCACCGGAATCTCCACCGCCTTGAGCTTGAGCCGCTCCAGAATCTGCAGGCAGGCATAGAACGCCGGTGCCTCGATGGCCACCAGGTCACCCGGCTCGGTTACCGCCTGCAGGCACAGGTTCAACGCCTCCAGCGCACCGTTGGTGATCAGCAGTTCTTCCATCGGCAGCATCAAGCCGCCGACCATGTAGCGCAGGGCGATCTGGCGGCGCAGTTGCGGGTTGCCCGGCGACAGGTCGGTGACCACCATGCGCGGGTCCATCTCGCGGCTGGCGCTGGCCAGCGAGCGCGCCAGGCGCGGCAGCGGGAACAGGTTGGGGCTGGGAACGCCGAACCGAAGGCCACTGTCTGCGGGTCCTTGATCGAGTCGAGGATCGAGAACACCAGCTCACTGACGTCCACCTCGGTCGATTCGCTGGCCTGCTCGATGATCTGCGGCTCGTTGAACTGGCGCGGGGCGTGGGTGTTGACGAAGTAGCCCGAGCGCGGCCGGGCCCGGATCAGCCCGCGACGCTCCAGCAGGTAGTAGGCCTGGAACACCGTGGACGGGCTGACCCCGTGGGTCTGGCTGGCGTAACGCACCGACGGCACGCGCTGGCCGGGGCCGAGTACCCCGGAGCGAATCAGTTCGGCAATGTCGTCGGCGAATTTCTCGTAGCGTTTCATCATGGCTCTGGGCGGTCTGACTCAGCGGAGTGTATGTGATCAGCGGTTCAAAGGCGCGACAAAACGGCTGCGCGCAAGGCTGCGCACGTTCGGCTGGTCGGTGTCGATGAGTTCGAAGCTGATCTCCTGGGAGCTGCTGGGCGCACGGTCGGCCAGCATCGCCACCGAGACCGGTATATCGCTCATCTCGCTGGCCGCCAGGGTGAACTCGGTCTTGCCATGCAGTTCGAAGCCCTCGGCGTCCACCAGGCGCAGGCGGTAGGTCTGCGGCTGCTGGGTCTTGTTGATGACCTTGAGGGTGTAGATGTTCTCGATCTGCCCCAGGGCGTTCTCGCGGAACAGGCCGCGGTCCTTGATCACGTCCATCGACACCATCGGGCGTTGCTGCAGGGCGATCACCAGGGCGCCGATCATCACCACCAGCACGGTCACGTAGCCCAGCAGGCGCGGACGCATCCACTGGGTGGTGCCGCCTTGCAGGGTGTGCTCGGACTTGTAGCCGATCAGCCCGCGTGGGTAGCTCATCTTGTCCATGATGCTGTCGCAGGCGTCGATGCAGGCGGCGCAGCCGATGCACTCCATCTGCAGGCCGTCGCGGATGTCGATACCGGTGGGGCATACCTGCACGCACATGTGGCAGTCGATGCAGTCGCCCAGGCCCTGGGCCTTGTGGTTGGCGTCCTTCTTGCGCGGCCCGCGCGACTCGCCGCGCTGCGGGTCATAGGCGATGGTGAGGGTGTCCCTGTCGAACATCACGCTCTGGAACCGGGCATACGGGCACATGTGCATGCACACCGCCTCGCGCAGCCAGCCGGCGTTGATGTAGGTGGCACCGGTGAAGAACAGGATCCAGAACAGGCTGACGCCACCCAGCTGCAGGGTGAACAGCTCCTGGGTCAGTGGCCGGATGGGGGTGAAGTAGCCGACGAAGGTCAGTGCGGTCAGCAGGCTGACGCCCAGCCACAGGGTGTGCTTGGCTGCGCGGCGCGCCAGCTTGTTGGGGCCCCAGGGCGCCGCATCGAGCTTGATGCGCTGGTTGCGTTCGCCCTCGGTGACCTTTTCGCACCACATGAACACCCAGGTCCAGGTGCTTTGCGGGCAGGTGTAGCCGCACCAGACGCGCCCGGCGAACACGGTGATGGCGAACAGGCCGAAGGCGCAGATGATCAGCAGCGCCGACAGCAGGATGAAGTCCTGCGGCCAGAAGGTGGCGCCGAAGATGTGGAACTTGCTGTCGGCCAGGTCCCAGAGGACCGCCTGGCGCCCGTCCCAGTTCAGCCAGACGGTGCCGAAAAACAGCAGAAACAGAAAACCCGCGCCACCCAGGCGCAGGTTTCGGAAAAAGCCGGTGAAGCTACGGGTGTGGATGTGTCTGTCGCTGCTGGCGGCCTTCTTCTTGAACGTGGAGGGCTCGGCAATTTCAACGATCTGGACGGGAATTCGTTCGCTCATGGTTCGTCGCTCATCAGGCCTCGATCAGGCCAGAGCACTATGGCGTCCCATCTGTTTGCATAACAGGTGCAGATATCTGGATAAAAACCGTATCAGATTATCCCTTGAAACCCTGCAGCCCTTATATGATCGAGCCCTCCTCGGAGGTCTTCAAATGCCTGCGACTATCCACCGCACCTGCCACGGTGAGCGCGTCAGCCTCTGCCTCGGTGATCGGCACCCGTTGCCCGGCCAGGGTCGCGATCGACATGCGCAGGCCGGCATCGGTGATGATCTGCACCTCTGCCGCTTCACCTTCGATGTTCAGGTCGTCGGCTATCAGGGTGCAGCGCTTGGTGGTTTCGTTGATTTCAATGGGCATGGCGGTGTCCTCGAACGGGGGGCTTACAGCTGTGACTCCGTTGCCGGCCGGGTTGCTGAGCGTGGCCGATCAGCGGTCGACAGCACTCGCGCGCCAGGCTGTTGTCCATCCAGTATCCCCTTGCTGATGGACGCTGCTCATGGACGCCTGGTGGCACCAAGTCTGGTCGACACTGATTGCCGAATTCGCCGATATCACCGATGCCAAGCAACTGACGCAGGTGACGGTGCGCCTGCTGATGGCTGCGCTGCTGGGGGCGGTGCTGGGCTTCGAGCGCGAGCTCAAGGGCAAGGCGGCGGGAGTGCGCACGCACATGCTGGTGGCCATCGGTGCGGCGCTGTTCGTGCTGGTGCCGCGCATGGCCGGGGCGGACGACGCAGCGTTGAGTCGGGTGGTGCAGGGGATCGTCGCCGGCATCGGCTTTCTGGGGGCGGGCACCATACTCAAGGGCAAGGAGGACGATGCGGGTCATGTGAAGGGCCTGACCACTGCTGCGGGCCTGTGGATGACCGCCGCCATCGGCGTGGCCGCAGGCATGGGGCGCGAAGCCACTGCGCTGGTGAGCACGGTGCTGGCGTTGCTGGTGCTGGGGGTGATGCCGTGGGTGGTCGACCGCCTGGAGAAGCGCAAGCCAGAGGATGACCAGCAGAACGAGTAGGGCAGCAAGCACTGAGGGGAGCCTGGGCTCCCCTCAAATTTTGTTGCGTGTGCTCTTTTTATTATTGGAGGGTGGTCTATTGTTGTTTTTGGCGACCCTTGCCTCTTGTTGCGTTGCGATCCCCATCCGGGATCAAGAGCAAACGTATTTTTTTGAGCGCTGATCGACCTTTATCATTGCTGATCCAACCGAGACGGGCGCTACCTTGGGGTAGTTTTTTTGTTCTCTGTCAGGTCGCGGGGCACGCCCCCGAAAAGCCATCCACTTCAAAAAAATCTGTTAGCTGCGCCTCTGCCGTGTTGTTCTTGTTATGTCAGAGCCGGTACGTCTTATTTTTATTGGGTTGTCGCATTTTTTATTGTTGTTGTACGAAAGATATAGCAGGTGCCGTGCCAACTTTTTAAAACCCAATAAAATCAATGGTTTGCTAGTTTGGTGGAAAAATCGTCACGGGAAATTGTGCTGATTTGTTTCCGTGTTACCCGGATTTTCCCTGTCGGGTGTGGGGGCGGTAACACTCGCCCCCCATTGACCCTGTTGCTGCGCACCGTTACCGGGCAGCGCGTGCCCTGGCCACACGCGAACCGCTGGCGCGGCCCAGCACGGCACTGATGCGCTGGCCGGCGTCGATCAGCTTGTCCAGGTCGATGCCGGTCTCGATGCCCAGGCCCTGCAGCAGGTACAGCAGGTCTTCACTGGCCACGTTGCCACTGGCGCCCTTGGCATACGGGCAGCCGCCCAGGCCGGCGACCGAACTGTCGAACACGTTGATTCCCTCCAGCAGGCTGGCGTACACGTTGGCCAGCGCCTGGCCGTAGGTATCGTGGAAGTGCCCGGCCAGCTCGGCACGTGGCACCTGCGCGCCGACCACTTCGAACAGGCGGCGGGTGGCGCCCGGGGTGCCGGTGCCGATGGTGTCGCCCAGCGACACTTCATAGCAGCCCATGTCGCGCAGCTCGCGGGCGATGGGGGCGACCTGCTCGGCATCTACCTGGCCTTGATAGGGGCAGCCCAGCACGCACGAGATATAGCCGCGTACCTTCACCCCGTGTTCGCGCGCCGCCTGCATGATGGGCGCGAAGCGCTGCAGGCTTTCGCTGATCGAGCAGTTGATGTTGCGCTGCGAAAACGCCTCGGACGCGGCGGCGAACACGGCCACCTCCTTGACGCCTGCGGCCAGTGCGTCTTCGAAACCGCGCAGGTTGGGGGCCAGCGCCGCATAGGTGATGCCGGGCTGCTGGCGGATGCTGGCGAACACGTCGGCCGAACCGGCCATCTGCGGTACCCACTTGGGCGAGACGAAGCTGCCCACCTCGATATAGGACACGCCGGCGTCGGTCAGGTCATCCACCAGGCGGACCTTGTCCGCCACGCTGATGGGTTGGGCTTCGTTCTGCAGGCCGTCGCGGGGGCCGACTTCGACCAGACGCACATGGGTAGGCAATGACATGGCTAGGGTTCCTGTGGGCCTCAATGGCCGTTTTTCTGATTGTTCAGGGTGGTGGCCAGCGCCTGCTGGCAGCGCTCCTCGGCGGTGTCGAGTTCCAGCTGCATCTGCTGGATGTCGAGCAGTTGCTGTTCGAGCTGGGCGCGGCGCTCGGCGATCTTAGCCAGCATGCTGTGCAGCTGTTTCTGATTGCCGCTGGTGGGGTCGTAGAGTTCGATCAGCTCGCGGCACTCGGCCAGCGAGAAACCGATGCGCTTGCCGCGCAGGATGAGCTTGAGGCTGACCTTGTCGCGGGCCGAATACACACGCTCCAGGCCACGACGTTCGGGGCTGAGCAAGCCCTGCTCCTCATAGAAGCGGATGGCCCGGGTGGTGATGTCGAGTTCGCGGGAAAGGTCGGAGATGCTGTAGGTCTGGCTGCTCATTGCATGGCTCGGGGAAGGGGGCATGCGGCTAAGCTACTGGCTGCTTGACGTATACGTCAAGCAGGCATTCGGGATGCCTGTCGCGGGTCACGCCCGCTCCCACAGCTTCAGCGCAGGTCGGGGGAGCGGGCTTGACCCGCGATGGCTTCAACGCAGCCTGCAGCTTATGCGCGTGCCTCCCGCTCGTCCTGCGCCACCACCGCCTGGCACAACTCGATCATCTGCTCGCGCATCCAGCGGTTGGCCGGGTCCTGGTCGGTGCTTTCATGCCAGTACAGGTGGGTTTCCAAAGGCGGCACGTCGCCCACCGGCAGGCTCACGTAGCTCAGTTGGTGGCGCCGCGCGAAGCGCTCCGGCACGGTCATCACCATGTCGGTCTGCTGCAGCACCTGCGAAGCCATCAGGTAATGCTGCGAGCGCAGCGCGATCTTGCGCTTGAGCCCCTGCTTGCCGAGCGCCAGGTCCACGTACCCCAGGCCGTTGCGCCGGCTGGAGATCTGGATGTGGGTCAGGCTCAGGTAATCCTCCAGGCTGATGCTGTCCCTGGCCAGCGGGTGGCCCTGGCGCATCGCGCACACGAACGGGTCCTGCATCAGCTTGACGTGACGCACCTGCGGGTCGGTATTCAGCGGTGCATCCACGGCAAAGTCCAGGCGTCCGGCGGCCAGTTCCTTGGTGGTCTCGCGGCGCTTGCACAGAAAGCTCTCGATCACCACGTTCGGCGCCAGCCGGCGCAGGCGCTGGAACAGCGATGGCAGCACCACCGCCTCGGTAAGGTCGGTCATGCTGATGCGGAAGGTCTTGTTGGCCTGCAAGGGGTTGAAGATGCGGCTCTCCTGCACCGACACCCGCAGCAGCGACAAGGCATTGCGCACCGGGCCGATGATGTTCTGGGCCATGGGCGTGGGCACCATGCCCTGGGCCGTGCGCACGAACAGCGGGTCGTTGAAGGTCTCGCGCAGCCGCGCCAGCGCGTTGGACACCGCAGGCTGGGTGATGCCGACGATCTGCCCGGCACGGGTCAGGTTGGCTTCGGTGTAGATCGCATCGAAGACGATGAACAGGTTCAGATCGACCTTGCTGAGGTTCATGGATGCCGCTCTTGTTGGAGTTATGGCCCGATCATATATCGGTTATGAATGTTTATACACGCCGAGAATAGGCTAGGTGGATTTTGCCCGGTGATCTAGCATCCAAGCCAGATCTCTTAAATCACTCGCCTTTCCCAGCAGGTACCGCTCATGGATTTCGCCTATTCACCCAAGGTCCAGGCACTGCGCGAACGCGTCACCGCGTTCATGGACGCCTATGTATATCCCGCCGAGGCGGTGTTCGAACGCCAGGTTGCCGAAGGTGATCGCTGGCAGCCGACCGCGATCATGGAAGAACTCAAGGACAAGGCCAAGGCCGAGGGCCTGTGGAACCTGTTCCTGCCCGAGTCGCAGCTGGGCGCCGGCCTGACCAACCTGGAGTACGCGCCGCTGGCCGAAATCATGGGCGCTCGCTGCTGGGGCCGGAACCGTTCAACTGCTCGGCCCCGGACACCGGCAACATGGAGGTCCTGGTGCGCTACGGCAGCGAGGCGCAGAAGCGCCAGTGGCTGGAGCCGCTGCTGCGCGGTGAGATCCGTTCGGCGTTCGCCATGACCGAGCCCGACGTGGCCTCGTCCGATGCCACCAACATGGCCGCACGGGCGGTGCGCGACGGTGACGAGTGGGTGATCAACGGCCGCAAGTGGTGGACCTCCGGCGCTTGCGACCCGCGTTGCAAGATCATGATCTTCATGGGCCTGAGCAACCCGGACGGGCCGCGTCACCAGCAGCACTCGATGATCCTGGTGCCTACCGATGCACCGGGGGTGAAGATCGTTCGCCCGTTGCCGGTGTTCGGCTACGACGATGCGCCCCACGGCCACGCCGAGGTGCTGTTCGAGAACGTGCGTGTACCGTATGACAACGTGCTGCTGGGCGAAGGGCGCGGCTTCGAGATCGCCCAGGGCCGTCTCGGGCCGGGGCGCATCCATCACTGCATGCGTTCGATCGGCATGGCCGAGCGTGCCCTTGAGCTGATGTGCAAGCGTTCGGCCGAGCGCACCGCATTCGGCAAGCCGCTGGCGCGCCTGGGTGGCAACATCGACAAGATCGCCGACTCGCGCATGGAGATCGACATGGCCCGGCTGCTGACCCTCAAGGCGGCCTACATGATGGACACCGTCGGCAACAAGGTGGCCCGCAGCGAGATCGCGCAGATCAAGGTGGTGGCACCGAACGTGGCGCTGAAGGTCATCGACCGGGCCATCCAGATTCACGGCGGGGCAGGGGTCAGTGCCGACTTCCCGCTGGCCTACATGTACGCGATGCAACGCACCCTGCGCCTGGCCGACGGGCCGGATGAAGTGCACCGCGCGGCGATCGGCAAGTACGAGATCGGCAAGTACGTGCCCCGGGAGATGCTGCGCAGCGGGCACTGAGCCCGCGTCGATGCCCTCGCGGATCGCCTGCTGACCGGGTGGGGCGGGCATGATCCGCGAGGGTATCGACACGCTGCCCGAGGCTACTCCACCCGTTTCACCTCCTCGGCCGCCGTTCGTGTCTTGAACAGCGACAGCAGCACGCCACCGGCCAGCAGCCCGAACGTCACGCACAGCGACAGCAGCGGCGGCACCTTGCCGATCAGGCCGTGGGCGAAGATCTTGCCGCCGATGAATATCAGCACCAGCGCCAGGGCGTACTTGAGGTAAACGAAGCGGTGCACCAGCGCCGCCAGGGCGAAGTACAGCGCACGCAGGCCCAGGATGGCGAAGATGTTGGAGGTGTACACGATGAAGGGGTCCTGGGTGATCGCCAGGATGGCCGGCACGCTGTCTACCGCGAACACCAGGTCGGCCAGCTCGATCAGCACCAGGGCCAGGAACAGCGGTGTGGCGTACAGCAGTGCCCTGGGCTGGCCAGCCGGTTTGAGGCGCACGAAGAAGCGCGCCCCATGCAGGTCATCGGTCACGCGCATGTGCCGGCGCACGAACCTGATCACCGGGTTGTGTGCCAGGTCCGGGTGCGTTTCGTGGCGGGTGAACAGCATCTTGAGGCCGGTAAACAGCAAGAATGCGCCGAACAGGTACAGTATCCAGTCGAATTCCTGCACCAGCGCACTGCCCAGGCCGATAATCAGGGCGCGCAGCACCACCACGCCCAGAATGCCCCAGAACAGCACGCGGTGCTGGTAGCGGCGCGGGATGCCGAAAAAGCCGAAGATCATCGCCATGACGAACACGTTGTCCATCGACAGCGACTGTTCCACCAGCAGCCCGGTGTAGAACTCCAGCGCGCTCTGCGCACCCAGCTCCAGCCACACCCAGCCACCGAACAGCAGCCCCACGCTGAAGTAGGCCGAGTACAGCAGCAGGCTTTCGCGCATTTCGATGTCGTGCGGGCGACGGTGGAGCACGCCAAGGTCCAGGACCAGCAGAGCCACCACCAGGGTGATGAACACCAGCCACAGCCACACGGCCGTGCCCAGGAAATCGTCGAAGAGAAATAACGGCAGAGCGCTCATGAGCCCCTCCTTGTCGTCGTAGTTGTATGAAAACAACTGTGACTCCGACATGGCGGCGATCAGCCGTCAGAGGGGCCCGGTGTCACTGAGCCAAAGCCTAGCTCGCCTCTGGAAAGGGTGAGGGGGGAGGCTGTTACAAATGGTTTCCCGGGTGGGTGGGTCAGTAGACCCAGACTTCCACGCGGCGATTGCGGATTCGGCCTTCTTCGGCGGCATTGGTCGCCACTGGCATCTGACCGCCCAGGCCCGTCACTTCGCGCAGGTTCACCCCTTCGCGCACCAGTTCGCGGCGTACCGCCATGGCCCGCAGCCGCGAGAGCAGGGCGGCGCGGTCGGGGTCGTCCTTGGCGTCACCAAACCCCACCAGCACCACGCTGTGCTGCAGCTTCTGGTGTTCGCGCAGGTACTCCAGCACGCGCTGGACATCGCGCAGTGCCTTGTTGTCGAGGCTGGCGCTGCCTTCCTGGAAGCGGAAATTGACATTCAGGCGCCTGGCGTTGGCGATCAACTGGCGGTACTGCGCCGGCATGCCCGGCAAGGCCTGTACCTGGACCGGCCGCACCTGCTGTGCGACGAACCCGCTGCTGGCCACGATGGCCTGGCCCGCTGCGCTCTGGGCGAACTCCACCAGGGCACTGGCCAGCGGGTTGCGCTGGGCGGGCGGCAGGTACAGGTACAGTCGCCGCGACAGCGGGTAGTCTTCGCTGGCCACCAGGGCGGGGGTCGGCAGCATGGCCTGGGAGGTGCCGTCGACGATGGCCAGCACCTTGGCCCCGTGCACCGACGCCAGGCTGCTGAAACCGATGGCCTGGCGGTCGGCACTGACCTCGTCGGCCAACTGCTCGCCGGACTCGAAACGCCTGGCGTGGCTGGCCAGCGAATACTGCTGGGCGTCCAGCACCAGGGCCTTGAAGGTGTCGAAGGTGCCCGAGCGGTCATCGCGGGCGTAGAGGTGGATCGGCCCGCTGCCGGCGCCCAGTTCATCCCAGGTGGTGATGCGGCCGGCGAAGATCTGCGCCAGTTGCGTGGTGCTCAGCTGGGGCAGCGGGTTGTCCGGGTGCACGATGACGGCCACGCCATCGAGGGCGATGACCTGTTCGGCGTCGGCACTTTTCAGGTCGCCCAGCGCGTGCAGCGCCTGCTGCTCGCTGTCGTTGATCGGGCGTGAGGTGGCCGCCAGGTCGGCGTCGCCGCTTTTGAGCGCGGCAAAGCCGGTGCTCGAGCCATGGGCGGCAATGCTCACGCGCAGTGTCTGGCCCTGTGGCGAAACCCCCTGCACCCACACCTCGTTGGGCCGTGCGCCGGGCAGGGTCTGGATCGACCGGGCGCCCTGGGCCTGCAGCAGGCCGCGTACCAGCGCGGGGCCGAGCACGCTGCCCACGGTATTGGAGCCTTGCAGGCGCAGGCTGGCCGGCTCGGCGCAGCACAGCGCCGGCAGCAGGCCAAGCAGCAGACAGAAAGATCGCAACATTGCCGGGGGTGCTCTGCACTCAAGATGGTGAGCGCAGATTAAGACAGATCGATGACAGTCCAATGACTGCCATCGAGCGCATGACTCAGTTCAGTTCCAGCCAGATCGGCGCATGGTCGGAGGGTTTCTCCATGGCACGCAACTCGTAGTCGACCCCGGCGGCCTTGATGCGCGGCAGCAGTGCCTGGGAGGTCAGGATCAGGTCGATGCGCAGCCCGCGCTTGGGCTCGTCCTCGAAGCCGCGGCTGCGGTAGTCGAACCAGCTGAAGCGGTCGGCCACTTCCGGGTGCAGATGGCGGAAGCTGTCGGTCAGGCCCCAGTTCTTCAGGCGCGCCATCCACTCGCGCTCTTCGGGCAGGAAGCTGCACTTGCCGGTCTTCAGCCAGCGCTTGGCATTGTCGGGGCCGATGCCGATGTCGCAGTCCTCGGGCGAGATGTTCACATCGCCCATCACCACCAGTGGCTGGTCGTTCTGGAATCGGGATTCGAGCAGGGCCTGCAGGTCTTCGTAGAAGCGCTGCTTGGCCGGGAACTTGGTGGGGTGGTCGCGGCTTTCGCCCTGGGGGAAGTAGCCGTTCATGATGGTGATGGGGTTGCCGTGCTCGTCGGCGAAGGTGCCCCAGATGAAACGCCGCTGCGCGTCCTCTTCATCGGTGCTGAAGCCCTTGACCAGGCTCAGCGGCGCCTGGCGCGACAGCAGGGCGACACCGTAGTGGCCCTTCTGCCCGTGAAAGTGCACGTGGTAGCCCAGCGCCTGCACCTCGGCCAGCGGGAACTGCTCGTCGGACACCTTGGTTTCCTGCAGGCCGATCACGTCCGGCTGGTGCTTTTCGATCAGCGCGGCCAGTTGATGGGGGCGGGCGCGCAGGCCATTGATGTTGAACGAGACGATCTTCATGGGGGGCGCAATCCTGAGCAAATCGGGAATGCTAGCCGATGGCGCCCGGCGTGTCAGCACGCGTGGCGTCCTGGCCTATAGTCAAAGGGAACGTTGGCCAGCGCGCACTACTCAGAAAGAGGCATTGAAGCCCACCAGGAGAGTCACCATGTCCGATACCCCTGCCGTACCGGCCGAAGTTCGTCAGCTCGACAGCGGCTACAGCCGTGAGGCGCGCTCGCTGCTGTACCAGGCCTACCGGCATGAGCCGACCTTCCGCTACCTGTTCGAGGCCGATCGCCCCGGCTACGACCATCGCGTGCGCGCCACGGTACGCGAGCTGGTGCGTCAGCATTTCTTCCAGGACCTGCCGGCCCTGGGCCTGCTGGTGCAGGACCGGCTGATCGGCATTGCCCTGATCGCCCCGCCGCAGCGTCGCCTGGGCATCACCGAGAGCTGGGCGTGGCGCCTGCGCATGCTGCTGAGCGCCGGCCTGCGCTGTACCCGGCGCTACCTGGACTACCAGGCCGCGGTCATGGCCTGTGTGCCGGGCGACGCGGTGCATGTGCTGCCGCTCCTGGGCATTCACCCGCAGTTCCAGGGCCATCACTATGGCGAACAGTTGCTGCTGGCGCTGCATGACTGGTGCGCCGAGGACGAACAGTCCGAAGGGGTGGTACTGAATACCGGCAATGACCACTACCTCGAGTTCTACAAGCGACAGGGCTACCTGGAAATCGGTGAAATTGCTGTAGGACCAATCCGCGAGCATGTGTTTTTTCATCCCAATCCCCAGCGTTTGCGCCAGGCACAGGCCTGAAGGGGTGATGTATCAGACCGTCGGCGAGCTGCGGGCAACCGCCAAGCTCTGGTAGCATCCGCGCCTATGACGTATTCAGGACGATTCACCTGCGGGTTGATTTTATGGGTTGCCAGCTGCGCGGTGTACGCACAGAGCGAGCTGGTAGTACGCATCAAGCCCGCCAACAACGAGCTCAAGGCCAACGTCGAAGGCTATATCGGCAGCCTTGGCACCCGCGATGAAGAAGCGCTGCTGCGCTTCAGCCGCGGCGCCGTGGAGCAGGCCAGAAAAGCCGCCCAGGCGCTGGGCTACTACCAGGCGCAGATCGACAGCCAGGTCAAACCTTCGCCCAAGGCCGACAAGGGCCCGCAACTGGTGCTCAGCATCGAGCCGGGCGAGCCGGTGCGCCTGCGCGAGGTGACCGTGCGCGTCGAGGGCCCGGCCAGCGAGATGACGGCCTTCCGGGTTCCTTCGAGCAAGGCGCTGCGGCCTGGGGCAGTGCTCAACCATGGCAACTACGAGGACGCCAAGCGACTGATCCAGAACCAGGCCTCGCGCTACGGTTTCTTCAGCGGGCATTTCCTGCGCCAGCGCCTGGCGGTCGACCCGGCGGCGGGTGTGGCGGATATCGAACTGGTGTACGACAGCGGCCCGCGTTACCAGCTGGGCAAGGTCCGCTTCGAAGGCGACGCGCCGTTCGACGAGAGCCTGCTGCAACGCATGGTGCCCTTCAAGCAAGGCACCCCCTACGACTCCGAACTGATCGCCGAACTTAACAACGCGCTGCAATCGAGCGGCTACTTCGAAGGCGTGCGGGTCGACGCTGCGCCCACTGCCGCCGTGGCGCAGAGCATCCCGGTAGAGGTGCAACTGCAAACCCGCAAGCCCCGCACCATGGGCCTGGGCCTGGGCTTTTCGACCGACGTCGGGCCGCGCGGCAAGGCCAACTGGACCCGCCACTGGGTCAACCCGCAAGGCCACAGCTATGGCCTGGAAACCGAACTTTCGGCGCCGCGCCAGAACGTCGGCCTGTGGTACGACATACCGCTCGACCCGCCGCTGACCGACAAGCTGCGCTTTGCCGGCGGCTACCAGAACGAAGAGATCGCCGGTACCGACAGCCTCAGCAAACTGCTCACCGTGGGCCCGGAATGGCACAGCAAGCTGCCCAGCGGCTGGCAGCGCGTGGTCTCGCTCAAGTGGCAGCGCGAAGAGTACCGTCTGGGTGACGATTCGGGCTTGAGCACCCTGCTGATGCCGGGTGTGAGCTACAGCTACCTGCGCAGCGACAACCGCATCGACCAGCACAACGGCTACCGCTTGCAGTTCGACGCGCAGGTGGCCAAGGAAGGGCTGCTGTCCGACACCAACCTGCTGCATGGCAACGTGCTGCTCAAGGGCCTGACCACCGTGGCGCAGAACCACCGCTTCCTGGGCCGGGTGCAGTTCGGCGGCAGCGCCACCAACGGCTACAAGTCGGTGCCCCCTCGCTGCGCTTCTTTGCCGGTGGCGACCAGAGCGTGCGTGGCTACGACTACCAGACCCTTTCACCCAAGAACGCCGATGGCGACCGTATCGGCGGGCGCTACCTGGTGGCCGCCAGTGCCGAGTACCAGTACTCGATCGCCGAGAAGTGGCGCCTGGCGACCTTCGTCGACCAGGGCAACTCGTTCAACAGCCTGGAGCTTCCCAGCCTCAAGACCGGTGTCGGCTTCGGTGTGCGCTGGGTGTCGCCGGTCGGCCCGCTGCGGCTCGACCTGGCCAAGGCGCTGGACGATGACGGCGGCATACGTTTGCACTTTTCCATGGGGCCCGAGTTGTGAGCAAGGTGTTGAAACGCGGCGGGCTGGCCCTGCTGGCGCTGCTGGTCGTGCTGGTGCTGGCCGTGGGTATCCTGCTGGGTACCCAGACCGGCAGCCGCTGGGCCTTGAGCCTGGTGCCGGGCTTGCAGCTGGACAATTTTCAAGGCCGCCTTGGCGGGCAATGGCAGGCCGATCGGCTGATCTGGCAGCAGGGCGAGGACCGGGTCGAAGTGCTTGCACCGGTGTTTGCCTGGTCGCCCGGCTGCCTGTTGCGCATGACCTTGTGCATCGACCAGCTGCGCGCCGGGCAGGTCAACCTGGACTTCGCCCCAGCGAGGCAGCGCCCGACAGCGGGCCGCTGCAGTTGCCCAGCCTCCAGTTGCCAGTGGCGATCGAACTGGGCGAAGTACAGGTCGGCCAGTTGCATCTGGACGGCAGCGAGCAGTTGAGCCAGTTGCAACTGGCTGCACACTGGACCGCCCAGGGCCTGCAGATCGACAGCCTGAACCTGCAACGCGAAGACCTCAGCCTGAACCTCAGCGGCCTGCTGCAACCGGTGGGTGACTGGCCGTTGCAGCTGCAGGGTCAGGTGCAACTGCCGGCCATCGACGACCAGCCCTGGCAACTGGCGGTGCAGATAAAAGGCGACCTGCAGAAAAGCCTCGACCTGCAGGCCGACAGCAGCGGCTACCTGCAAGGGCGCCTGGCGGGTCAATTGCGGCCCCTGGCCGAGCACCTGCCGGCCCAGGTACGCCTGAGCGCCACCGGCTTCAAGCCATCGGCCGGATTGCCGGACACCCTGCAGTTCGAGCAGCTGGAACTCAGTGCCTATGGCGACCTGGCAAAAGGTTACCAACTGGTGGGCGCCGGCCGCCTGCCGGCCGAGCAGGGGCCGATCAGCCTGAGCCTGCGTGGCCGGGTGGATGCCAAGGGCGCCCAGATCGCCGCCCTGGACCTGAGCGCCGCCGCGCAGCAGCGTGTCACGCTCAGCGCCACTGCCGACTGGCAGAGCGGTCTGGTTGCCGATGCCAGCATCGACTGGCTGGACTTCCCGTGGCTGCGCCTGTACCCGCTGGACGAGGCTCCGCAGGTCACGCTGCGGCGCCTGAACGCCAAGGTCAACTACCGCGACGGCAACTACCAGGGCGATTTCAGTGGCGACCTGGACGGGCCGGCAGGTGCCTTCAAGGTCAGCAGCCCGTTCAAGGGCGACCTGGGCCAGGTCAGCCTGCCACAGCTGGCCCTTGAAGCCGGCCAGGGCAAGGTGGCCGGCAGCGTCGCCGTGCAGTTTGCCGAGGGCGTGGCGTGGGACGCGGCACTGGAATTGTCGGCGCTCAACCCGGCGTACTGGCTGGCCGAGCTGCCGGGCACCCTGGCGGGCCCGCTGCGCAGCAAGGGCGAACTCAAGGGCGACACGCTGCGCCTGAATGCCGACCTGGACCTCAAGGGGCGATTGCGCGGCCAGCCCGCCGTGCTGCAGGCCAAGGCCGACGGTGCAGGCGAGAACTGGACCCTGGGCACCTTGCTGATCCAGCTGGGGGACAACAAGATCAACGGCAGCGCCAGTGTGCAGCAACGCCTGGCCGGTCAGCTTGACCTCAACCTGCCGCGCCTGGGCCAGCTGTGGCCGCAACTGCAAGGCCAGCTCAAGGGCCGGCTCGATGTGGCCGGTACGCTCAAGGCGCCGCAGGGGCAACTGACCTTGCAGGGCCAGCAACTGGGCCAGGCCGAAAACCGCGTGCAACGCCTTGACCTGGACGCCCGGCTGGACAGCGCCCAGCGTGCCCTGATCGACCTGCAGGCCGGGTCGATCCGCCTGGGCGAAACCAACCTGGGCACCCTGACCGCCAAAGGCCAGGGCGACATTGGCAAGCAGCAATTGCACCTGGCCCTCGATGGGCCGCAACTCAAGCTCGACCTGGGCCTGGACGGTCAGCTCGACAAGGGCAACTGGCGCGGACGCGTGGCCAGCGGAAAGGTGCAGGCGGGCGGGCAGGACTGGCAGCTGCAGGCACCGGCCAGGTTGCAGCGCCTGGCCAATGGGCAGGTGGATTTCGGCGCCCATTGCTGGCGCTCCGGGCAGGCCAGCCTGTGTGGTGAAGACCAGCGCCTGATGCCCGACCCGCGCCTGCGCTACCACCTCAAGCAGTTCCCGCTGCAAAGCCTGGCGCAGTGGTTGCCCAAGGACTTCGCCTGGCAGGGCATGCTCAATGCCGACATCAACCTCGACCTGCCGGCCAGCGGGCCCAAGGGGTCGATCGTGGTGGACGCCAGTGGCGGCACCTTGCGGGTGCGGGAAAAGGATCGATGGCTGGACTTCCCGTACCAGGCGCTGCGCCTGAACAGCACCCTGGGCCCGCGCCGCGTGGACACGCGCCTGGAGTTCGTGGGCGGGCGCCTGGGCGAGCTGACCCTGTCGGCGCGCATCGACCCGCTGGCGCGCAACAAGCCGCTGAGCGGAGACTTCCGCCTGAGCGGGCTGGACCTGTCGGTGGGCCGGCCGTTCGCGCCGATGGTCGAGCGCCTGGCTGGCCAGCTCAACGGCAGCGGACAGATCACCGGTACGCTGCTGGCGCCCCAGGTCAACGGCAACCTGACGCTGAGCAATGGCGAAGTGTCGGGGGCCGAGTTGCCCATCAGCCTCAGCGACCTCAGCCTGCGGGCACAGATCGCAGGCGAGCAGGTGCAACTGGGCGGCGAGTGGAAGAGCGGCCCGGTCGGCCAGGGCCGCCTGAGTGGCCAGATCGGCTGGGCCCAGGGCCTGGCGGTGGAGTTGCAACTGCAGGGGCAGCGCCTGCCGGTCACCGTCGAACCCTACGCCAACCTGGAGGTGGCGCCGGACCTGAAGATCCAGATGATCGGCGAAAAGCTCGCGGTCACCGGCAAGGTGCTGGTGACCAAGGGCAAGATCACCGTGCGCGAACTGCCGCCTTCGACTGTCAAGGTGTCGGATGACACGGTCATCGTCGGCCACCAGACCGAGCAGGGCAAGGCGCCGATGGCCGTGGCCATGGACATCGACGTGGAGGTGGGGCAGGACAAGCTGGCATTCAGCGGCTTCGGCCTGACCGCCAACCTGCTGGGGCGCGTGCACATTGGCGACAACCTCGATACCCGTGGCGAGCTCAGCCTGGCCGATGGGCGCTACCGGGCCTATGGCCAGCGCCTGACCATCCGCCGTGCGCGGCTGCTGTTTGCCGGGCCGATCGACCAGCCCTACCTGGACATCGAGGCCATTCGCCAGACCGACGACGTGATTGCCGGCATCCGCCTCAGCGGCAGCGCCGAACAGCCCACCACCCAGGTGTTTTCCGAGCCGGCGATGAGCCAGGAGCAGGCCTTGTCGTACCTGGTGCTGGGGCGTCCGCTGGGCAATACCGGCGAAGACAACAACATGCTGGCGGAGGCGGCCCTGGGCCTGGGCCTGGCGGGCAGCGCGGGGATTACCGGCAGCCTGGCATCGAGCCTGGGCATCGAGGACTTCCAGCTCGACACCCAGGGCAGCGGCGACAACACCAGCGTGGTGGCCAGCGGCAAGCTGACCGAGCGCCTGAGCCTGCGCTACGGCGTAGGGGTGTTCGAGCCGGCCAACACCATCGCCTTGCGCTACCTGCTCAGCAAGAAGGTCTACCTGGAGGCTGCCAGCGGTATCGCCAGCTCGCTGGATATCTTCTACAAGCGCGACTTCTGATACGGCCCGTCAAGGGCTGCGCACACAACAACGCCAGGCGCGACCGCTCGCGCCTGGCGTTGTTGTGTGCAGGGTGTGTCTAGCGCGTGTGCGCTTCCTGGCGACGGATGTTGCCGATCTGGCGCAGGCTCAACCCGTACTTGTCGGCCAGCACGCTGCGTGACTGGCCATTGGAGCTTTCCTGCTGGATCTGCTGGTTACGCAGCTGGCGATTGAAGTGGTCGGCCTTGGGAATCTCCAGCGCCATGCCGGCGTAGCGCTTGATCAATGCATCCAGCGCTTCGGTTGGCAGGATCTCGGCCAGCGTGGTGCGCTCGCGGTGCTTGGGAATGTACTTGGGGCGGCCGCCGTAGATGGTGGTCAGGCGGTAGGCATGCTCCAGCCCGATGCATTCGATGAGCATCTGCAGTGACTGGGGCAGTTGTTCGATGTCGATCTTGTTCAGGTCACACAGTTCCATGATGACTTCCTTGTTGGCGGTATGAGCGAAGGGCCACTTCATCGGGTGCCGTCCGTGCCTGAGCATCCTTGCCAGGTGCGGCGCGCCCCACGTCGACAGCGTTGAACTGCCAAGTGGCCTGAAGGAATTCTCGGTCAACCGCCAAGGGGAGATCTAGGCAGCAAGCGGGTCAGGGGAGGTAGTCTTTCCGTACACATTGCGTGAGGAAGTCGGTGGTCTGTTGTAGGAACCAGCGGCGCCAGGGAGGGCGTGGCCGCGTGTCTACGGCGAGCCTGCTCCAGCACTGTGGTTCAGGTTGCTCAACCCTGAACGCAGGGCACGGGCACACCTGGCGGATGATTTCAGGTTGTCGCGTCGGGAAAAACCGGGAAACATCCTCCTGCGTGACGTGGCGTTGTATCATGGCCGCCGGCCGCAGTAGGGCCCTCAAACCCGTTGTCGTAAGGATTTTTCAATGACTCAAGCTCAACGCCTGAAATACTCGATCCTGGTTGCCCTGGTGGTGCTGGCAATCATGCTGGGCGGCTCGTACCTGCAGAACGCCGGCGTGATCAGCGAAAAGGTGTTCCAGTACATCGCCATCGGCGTAGCCGTATTGGCCGTGATCGTGAACGGCATCATGCGGCGCAAGGTCAAGTTCTGACCGCTTGCGAGGCTGCGGCCGGCGTCACCCGGCCGTTGGCCTAGCGTGAAACCGGCTGTTCCAGCACCGCGCGAGCCTCGGGGTTGAGGCTGTAGCACTTGTCGCTGCCCAGGCTGATCACACCTTCGACGCACAGGCGCTTGAGCACTTCGCGAACGCTCAGGAACGACAGCGGAATATCCAGCTGCTCGAGCTGGCTGTGCACCCCGCGCACCCCGATACTGCGCCCCTCTCTGGCGGCCGCGTGCAGCGCATCGATGACCTTCAGCCGGATCAGGCTGGTGCGCAGGCCGAATGCCTTGAGCAGTTCGCGGATATGTTCGTTGCCGGCGCGGTCCGGTTCAGCCGCTTCGGGCTTTTCCGGCAGCGGCGCGTGGGCTTTGCGTCTGAAACGCAGCGGTGTGATTGGCTGTTGCTGGTTGTACATGTGAAAACTCCGTTTCCCGAGCCTGTCCAGTTTGCGTGTGGTGCTCTCACTCTATAAGACGAACGAGCGCGGCAAATCTGCATCGGCAAGGCAAAAAATATTGCCTTTATGTAGAGAGAGACGAACGAGCGGCGCAAAAGCGGTAAATTTTCATGATGAATTTCGTCTAGTCAGGATGTTCGTTCACCCTGATGCTGCCGGAGTCCGCGTGTCTGCCAATCGCTCGATCCCCTCGTTCTGCCTGACGGCCCTGCTGGTTGCTCTGAGTTGTTCAGCCCACGCCCGCGAGGCGCCGCCGGGCGAGGCCCGGGCCGAGATCCGCCGCACCAGCTTCGGTGTGCCGCACATCGTGGCCCGCGATGAGCGTGGCCTGGGCTATGGCATCGGGTATGCCTACGCGCAGGACAACCTGTGCCTGCTGGCCAACGAAGTGGTGACCGTCAACGGTGAGCGCTCGCGGTTCTTCGGGCCGCAGGCGCTGACCCTGGAGCAGCGTGAAAACCTGGCCAGCGACGTGTTTTTCACCTGGCTGAACACGCCGGCGGCGGTGTCTGCGTACTGGCAGGCGCAACCGGCGCCGATCCGTTCATTGCTCGAAGGCTACGCGCTGGGCTACAACCGCGCGCTGGCCGAGCGCACTGCCCAGGGCCTGCCTGCCCAGTGCCAGCAGGCCGAGTGGCTGCGCCCCATCACCGCCCTGGACCTGGTCAAGCTGACCCGTCGCCTGCTGGTCGAGGGTGGGGCCGGGCAGTTCGTCGAAGCCGTGGCCGGTGCCGCGCCCCCCGGTGCAGCGGCGGGGTTGCCGGCTGCGGCCTTCAGTGTGGCCCAGGCGCGTCAGGCCAACTTTGCGCTTGAGCGCGGCAGCAACGCGGTGGCGATAGGGCACGAGCGTTCGGCCAATGGCCGTGGCCTGTTGCTGGCCAACCCGCATTTCCCGTGGGTGGGTGGCATGCGCTTCTACCAGATGCAGTTGAGCATCCCCGGCAAGCTGAACGTGATGGGCGCCGCGTTGCCCGGCCTGCCGGTGATCAATATCGGTTTCAACCGGCATCTGGCCTGGACTCACACCGTCGACACCTCCCGGCACTTCACCTTGCACCGCTTGCAACTGGACCCGAAAGACTCGACCCGCTACCTGCTCGACGGCGTGTCCACCCCCATGACCCGCCAGCCGGTGAGCGTGTCGGTCAAGGCTGAGGACGGCCAGCAGCAGGTGGTCACCCGCGAGCTGTACGGCACGATCTACGGCCCGCTGGTGCAGTGGCCCGGGCGGCTGGACTGGACCGGGCAGGTGGCCTTCAGCCTGCGTGATGCCAACCTGGGCAACACCCGCGTGCTGCAGCAGTGGTACAGCATGAACCAGGCCGACAGCCTGCAGGCCCTGCAGCAGTCGGTGCAGCGCCTGCAGGGCATACCCTGGGTCAACACCCTGGCGGTGGATGCCAGGGGGCAGGCGTTGTACCTGAACCAGTCGGTGGTGCCCTATGTGGATGCGCCGCTGCTGGCGCAGTGCAGCGACCCGGCGGCGGGCCTGGAACTGATCGTGCTCGACGGTTCGCGCAGCGCCTGCAACTGGAAGGTCGATGCGCGAGCGGCGCAGCCCGGTATCTTCCCCGCGCAACTGCAGCCCAGCCTGCTGCGTGGCGACTTCGTACAGCACTCCAACGATTCGGCCTGGATGGTCAACCCGGCGCAGCCGCTGCGCGGCTACTCGCCGATCATCAGCCGCGAAGACGTGCCCCTGGGCCCGCGCAGCCGCTTTGCCCTGCAGCGGTTGAACCGCCCCGGCAAGATCAGCGCGCAGGACCTGCACCACATGGTCATGGACGACAAGGTGTACCTGGCCGAGCTGGCGCTGCCCGACCTGCTGCAGTGGTGCAAGGGCGCCACGGCCGATCCGCAGCTCAAGGCCGTTTGCGACAGCCTGGCGGCGTGGGATGGCAAGGCCGGCCTGGCCAGTGGCATCGGCCTGGTGCACTTCCAGAACATCCTGCAGGCGTTGCAGGAGCACGGTGAGTTCTGGCGCGTGGCATTCGATCCGGCCGACCCCCAGCACACCCCACGCGGCCTTGCGCTGGAGCGTGCCGAGGTGGCCAGGGCCGTGCGTGCGGCGGCATTGGCGTCGCAGGCGCAGGTGGCCGAGGCCGGGCTGAGTGCGAATGTGCAGTGGGGGCAGATCCAGCAGGCGGGCGACGGCACGCCGATGCATGGCGGGCCGTCGAGCCTTGGGGTGTACAACGCCATGCAGAGCGTGCCGGGCGAGGGGGGCAAGCGCACCGTGATCAGCGGCACCAGTTACCTGCAGGTGGTCAGTTTCGATGACAAGGGGCCGCACGCGCAGGGGCTGCTGGCGTTTTCCCAGTCCAGCGAGGCGGGGTCGGTGCATGCCAGTGACCAGACCCGTGCGTTCTCGGCCGGGCACTGGCACACCATTCCATTCACCGAGGCGCAGATCAAGGCGGACCCGCAGTATCAGGTGCAGGTGATACGTGAGACGGATACTGCAGCTGTAGCCAGCAGCCCACGTTGAGCGTCGGCTGCATCGCGGGTCAAGCCCGCTCCCACCAGGTTGCGCACTACCTGTGGGAGCGGGCTTGACCCGCGATAGCGTGGCTACGTATTCAGATCCCGCAACAACAGCCCGAAGCCCAGCTCCACCTGTTCGGGAATCGGCAGGTACACCGTGTGCCCATCCCCCGGCGCCACCTCCAGCGGTTGCCCGCGCGATCCCGCAGCTGGTGCAGGTCGAAATGGTAGTTGCCCCGCGGCGTCATCAGCTCCAGGTGATCGCCCAGCCCGAAACGGTTCTTGACCTTGACCTCGGCCAGCCCGTCGACCCGCTCCCCGGTCAGCTCGCCCACGAATTGCTGGCGCTCGGACACCGAGTTGCCCCGCTCGTAGTTCTGGTACTCGTCGTGCACGTGGCGGCGCAAGAAGCCTTCGGTGTAGCCGCGTTGCGCCAATGACTCCAGGTCGAGCATCAGCGAACGGTCGAATTCACGCCCCGCCAGCGCATCGTCGATGGCCTGCCGGTACGCCTGGGTGGTGCGGGCACAGTAGAAGTGCGACTTGGTACGCCCCTCGATCTTCAGCGAGTGCACCCCCATGCGGGTCAGGCGCCCGACGTGCTGCACGGCACGCAGGTCCTTGGCGTTCATGATGTAGGTGCCGTGCTCGTCCTCGAATGCCGGCATGTCTTCGCCGGGCCGGTTGGCTTCCTGCAGCACGAACACCTGGTTGGTGGGGGCGCCGACGCCCAGGGTCGGCTGGACTTCGCGCACGATGTCACCCACCTCGTTTTCCTGGGCCGGGGTGGCGCTGTACTGCCAGCGACAGGCGTTGGTGCAGCTGCCCTGGTTGGCATCGCGCCGGTTCAGGTAGCCCGACAGCAGGCAGCGCCCCGAATACGCCATGCACAGGGCGCCGTGCACGAACACTTCCAGCTCCATCGCCGGCACCTGCTGGCGGATCTCTTCGATTTCTTCCAGCGACAGCTCCCGGGACAGGATCACCCGGCTCAGGCCCTGGGATTGCCAGAACGCGACACTGGCCCAGTTCACCGTATTGGCCTGTACTGACAGGTGGATCGGCATGGCCGGGAAGTGCTGGCGCACCAGCATGATCAGCCCAGGGTCGGACATGATCAGCGCGTCCGGGCCCATGGCGATCACAGGTTCCAGGTCCTTGAGGAAGGTCTTGAGCTTGGCATTGTGCGGGGCGATGTTGACCACCACGTAGAACCGCTTGCCCTGGGCCTGGGCTTCCTGGATGCCCAGCGCCAGGTTGGCATGGTCGAATTCGTTGTTGCGCACACGCAGGCTGTAGCGCGGCTGGCCGGCGTAGACCGCATCGGCGCCATAGGCGAAGGCATAGCGCATGTTCTTCAGGGTGCCGGCAGGGGCGAGCAGTTCGGGTCGGGCGAGGTGGGTCATGGCAAGGTCGCGACAAAAGCGCGGATGCTACGCGCCTGCACCACCGATTTTATTGATCCATGGCAACGGCACTTTCTGCAGTGCGCCGCGCACTAATCATCAGAGCGCAAAGGAGCGGACATGAACGAATCGGTATTGCAGCAAAAAGCCCTGATGTGGTTGCTGGTCCTGGTGACCCTGGCCTTCATCTGGATTCTATTGCCCTACTACGGCGCGGTGTTCTGGGCGGTGATCCTGGGCATCGTGTTTGCGCCGTTGCAGCGCCGGTTGCTGTTGCGCCTGGGCTGGCGGCGCAACCTGGCGGCGGGTATCACGCTGCTGGTGTGCCTGCTGATCGCGATTCTGCCGGTGATCGTCATCAGCACGTTGCTGGTTCAGGAAGGCGCCACGCTGTACAAGAACATCGAGAGCGGCCAACTGGATATCGCCGGCTACATCGAGCGCTTCAAGGACATGCTGCCCGCTGTGGCCCAGCATGGCCTGGAACGCCTGGGCATGGGGGATCTGGAGGGCTTGCGCGACAAGATCGCCAAGGGCGCGATGCAGGGCAGCCAGTTCTTCGCCACCCAGGCGTTCAGCTTCGGGCAGGGCACGTTCGAGTTTCTGGTGAGCTTCGGCATCATGCTGTACCTGCTGTACTTCTTCCTGCGCGATGGCGCCGAGCTGGTGCGCAAGATCCGCACGGCGGTGCCCCTGGCCGAACACCAGAAGCGTCGCCTGCAACTGAAGTTCAATCGCGTGGTGCGTGCCACGGTCAAGGGCAACCTGCTGGTGGCGGTGACCCAGGGCGCGCTCGGCGGGTTCATCTTCTGGGTGCTGGATATCCCCAGTGCGCTGGTGTGGGCGGTGCTGATGGCGTTTCTGTCGCTGCTGCCGGCGGTGGGTGCCGGCATCGTGTGGGGCCCGGTGGCCGCGTACTTCCTGCTCAGCGGTTCGATCTGGCAGGGTGTGGTGCTTGCCGCCTTCGGGGTGTTCGTGATCGGCCTGGTGGACAACGTGCTGCGCCCGATCCTGGTGGGCAAGGACACCCGCATGCCCGACTACCTGATCCTGATCTCGACCCTGGGCGGGCTGGCGGTGTTCGGCCTCAACGGCTTCGTCATCGGGCCGTTGATCGCGGCGCTGTTCATGTCCAGCTGGGGGATTTTCGTGGCGACCAAGCCTCAGGTGCAACTGCCCTGAGGCGCCGCTGGCGAGCGTCACTTCCAGCTATAGGACATGCCCACGTAGGCTGCGAAGCCTTCGCCGGGGGTGGAGCGTGCGGCATCGAGACCCTTGTCGTCGTAGCCGGGCGTCACGGTTGCGGCATAGCGCTTGTTGGTGAGGTTGCGCAGGTCGAGCCAGGTGGTCCAGTCCTGTCGGGGGGAGGCGTAGCCGAAGGTTGCGCCCAGCAGGGCATACGCATCGGCCTGGTAGGAGTTGGCGTAGTCGACCTGCACCTTTGAGGCCATCTGCGTGTTGAGCCCGGCATAGAAGCCGCTGGGATGGTCCAGGCGCACCTGCGCCTGGTAGTAGTGCATCGGCATGCCGGGCAGGCGGTTGTCGCCGAACGCCGCGTCATCGCGGTAGTGGAAGTCGCTGAAGGTGTAGGCCTGGCGCAGCGACACCCGGCCAACTCCGCTGTGTTCCCACAGCAGGCTGTCGAGGCTGGCTTCCACCCCCTGGTGCACGGTAGGGCTGGCATTCACCTCGCCGACGATGGCGTTGGTGGTGCTGCTGGCGGCCACGGTTTCCACTGTCAGCAGTTCGTGGCGCACGGCCGAGTAGTACCAGGCCAGGTCCCAGCGCCCCAGCCGCGAGTCGCCGCGTGCGCCGAGCTCCAGGGTGGTAGCGGTCTGGTTGCGCAGCTCGATGGGTTGGGTCTGCAGGCCTTTGATCGCTGGCGAGCTCCAGATCAGTGCCCAGGGGTGCGCAGGCTCCACCGAGCGGCTCAGGTTGCCGTACAGCTGCAGCGCGGGGCTGAAGTCGTAGCGCAGCCCCAGGCGCGGGGCGTAGTCCCAGTCATGCTGGCTGACCTTGCCGCCGCTGGCCGGATAGGTGACGGCGCTTTCGCGGCGGGTATAGATCATCGCCAGGCCGCTGGTCAGCCACAGGTCTGGCACCAGTTCCAGTTCGTTGCTGAAGTGGAGGACGCTGTCCGAGCCCTGGTAGGTGAAGTCGCGGGTCTTGGTGCCTATGGGCTGAGTGGGGGCGGTCTCGACCCGCACGAACTCCGAGGCCCCCGTGTTGGGCAGGTGCTTTGGTGGTGCGCCAGCCAGGGTGGTCTTGCTCTCGTGGCCGAACAGGGTGTCGCGGCGCAGGTAGTTGAGCGTGCCGCTGACGTCGGTGTACGCCACCTTGAGGCGCTTGGTGCCTTCACGCAGGTCCATCGGGTAGTCGTGGTAGACCAGGCCGGCTTCCAGCTGCGAGTCGTCATCGAGGTAGAAGGTGGTCTTGTTGCCCAGCCAGGTGCTGCCCGGTTGCGGGCGGCTGGCGTCGCGGCTCAGGTACAGCGGGTTGGCAGCGCGCGGGTGGTGCTTGATCTGGTCCTTGGTCAGGCGCCCGGCCAGTTCGTTTTCAGTTTCGCGGTAACGCAGGTAGAAGCGGGTTTCCAGGTTGGGGTTGAAGCGGTAGCCGACGTTGGCGGCGATGCCCTTGCTGCTGCCGCTGCTGTGGTCCTGGTAGCCGTCGTATTCCGAGTCGGTGAGGGCGACGTAGTAGTCCAGGTCACCCAGTACCTGGCCGGAGCTGACCTGGCGTTTGCCGTAGCCACGGCTGCCGGCCTCGACCCGTACCTGCAGGGCGCGGCGTCGTAGCCGGTGTGGGTCACGTAATTGATGGCGCCGCCCAGGGCCAGGGCGCCGCGGTCGAAACCGTTGGCGCCGCGCAGTACCTCGGCGCGGCTTAGCCACAGGGGTTCGAACAGTTCATAGGGCGTGCCGCCGGGGCCGGTCAGTGGCAGGCCGTCGAACAGGGTGTATACGCCGGAGCCGTGGGCGCCGGGGGCACGGTTGAGGCCCGAGCCGCGAATCGACAGTTTGATGCCGTCGTTGCCGGCGGATTGGGCGAACACGCCGGGCTGGTAGGCGAGCACGTCCTGGTTGCTGGCAACGCGGCCTTGTTCGACCTGTTGCATGTCGATCAGGTTGGTGGCCCCGGGGATTTGCTGCAGGCGCTCACGGGCGTCCTGAAGCTCGTTGTGTTCCTGGTCCTGGATCAGTACCTGGCCGAGTTCGATGCCTGGGTTGGCTTGGGCGGTGGCGGTGCAGGCGATCAATACGGCGAGGGACGAGCGGGGCAGGGTGGGGTGCATCGAAGGGGTTCCGGGACGGTTGGGCGGCTATCTGACGTTGCAAGTATCAGACGAAGCACAGTGGGTGATCTGTAGTGCAGTCATGTTTTTGATCTGCTCTGGATATGTTCACGGTCGTCGATTTTACCGAGTGGTGTGTTTATCCGGCATGGATAGCGCTGCGAATGGGGGGGGGGGGGGGGGGGGGGGGGGGGGGGGGGGGGGGGGGGGGGGGGGGGGGGGGGGGATAGCGTGCGAATGGCGCCTTCCGCTCTTACAGCGGGTCACTTTTGCAAGGACGCAAAAGTAACCAAAAGGTCCCCGGCCAAACATACGGCCCTACGCTTCGCTCCGGGTTCCCTCCCTCCGGCGCCGTCCAGGGGGCACGCGACCCGAGTTGCTGCGCAACTCTAACAGTCGCTCGCTTCGGCTAACGCCGAAGGGGCTGCGCCCCGCCCCCTGCACGACACCTCCACTCGGCCTCCTGACAGGCCGGACAATCAAGATCAAGATCAAGATCAAGATCAAGATCAAGATCAAGATCAAGATCAAGATCAAGAGCAAAGGCAAGAGCAAGAGCAAGAGCAAGAGCAAGAGCAAGAGCAAGAGCAAGAGCAAGAGCAACGGCGGTGCTGGGGATGGGTTGTTCAATCGCCAAAAACAAAACACCCCGCCGAAGCGGGGTGTCCTGTCAATGCATCAGCACTCAACCAAGCAACTGCAAACCTGCATGCTGCACCAGGTCCAGCAACGGCTGCGGATAAACACCCAGCACGAACGCCAGAATCGCAATCGCCAGCAACATCACACCACCGGTACGCTGCTCCCAGTTCAACGGCGCATCGTGACGACGCAGGTTCGGCTCGATCAGGTACAGGGTGACCATCACGCGCAGGTAGTAGAACACCCCGATCGCACTACCGATCACCAACGCACCCACCAGCCACCACAGCTGCGACTCGACGCCGGTAGCAATGATGTAGAACTTGCCGATGAAGCCCGCGGTCAGCGGAATACCCGCCAGCGACAGCATCATCACGGTCAGTACCGCCGTCAGGTACGGACGACGCCAGAACAGGCCGCGGTACTCGTACAGGGCATCGGCATCACGGCCCTTGTAAGGCGAGGACATCAGGGTGATGACGCCAAACGCGCCCAGGCTGGTGATCACGTAGGTCACCAGGTACACGCCAATGGCTTCCACCGCCATGCCCTTGCTCGCCACCAGGGCAATCAGCAGGTAACCGAAGTGGGCGATCGAGGAGTAACCCAGCAGACGCTTGAGGTTGCTCTGGGTCAGCGCCAGCAGGTTGCCGACCAGAATCGAGGCCACTGCAATCACCGACAGCACGGTGGTCAGCACGCCGCTGCTGGCAGCAGGGGAGAGCATGAACAGGCGTACCACAACAGCGAATACAGCCACCTTGCTCGCGGTGGCCAGGAACGCGGCGACCGGCGCCGGAGCACCTTCGTATACGTCCGGGGTCCACAGGTGGAACGGTACCAGCGACAGCTTGAACGCCAGGCCGACCAGCATCATGCCCAGGCCCAGCTGGGCAATCAGGCTTGGCAGGCTGGTGGTGGCCAGGGCCTTGCCGATGCCGTCGAAGCTCAGGCTGCCGGCGTCGGCATACAGCAGCGCCATGCCGAACAGCAGGAACGCGGAACCGGCTGCCGACAACACCATGTACTTGATGCCGGCTTCCAGCGAACGCTTGTTGAAGAATGCATACGCCACCAGGCCATACACCGGTACCGAGAGCAGCTCCAGGCCGATGAACAGGCCGGCCAGGTGTTGCGCGCAGACCAGCACCAGGCCGCCCAGGGCCGCCATCAGGATCAGCAGGTAGAGCTCTTCGCGGTTGCCCGGGTAGCCCTTGCCGCCGTCACCCAGGTAGGCATGCGCCAGGGTCACGCAGGCCAGGGTGGCGACCAGGATCAACGCCATGTACAGGCACGCGAAGCTGTCGACGGTCAGCAATGGGGTGACCGCCAGCGGGGCCACCTTGAGGGTCGGGATGATCGACAGCAGGGCCAGGTTCAGCCCCACGGTCGACAGCAGGAAGGTTTGCGAGTGATTGCGGCGCCAGGCGATGGCCAGCATCACCACGACGATGGTGATACTGGTGATCAGCAGTGGCGCAAGCGCAATAAAGTGTTGAATCGTCAGGTCCATAGCGCTCTTACCGGGCCGAAGCGAGTTGAGTGAAAGCGGAGCCGAGCCACTGCTGCACACCACTCATGGTGGCGGCGGAGGTATCCAGGAACGGCTGCGGGTAAACGCCCAGCACAATCAGCAGTACCGCCAGGCCCAGCACCATGATCAGTTCGCGGTTGTCCATGCCGGCCAGTACTTCGTCGGACTTGGCCGGGCCGAAGTAGGCGCGGTGGATCATGATCAGCGAGTACACCGAGCCGAACACCAGGCCGGAGGTGGCAATCGCGGTGACCCATGGGGCACTGACGAAGCTGCCGATCAGGATCAGGAACTCGCCGACGAAGTTGCCGGTACCCGGCAAGCCCAGCGAAGCCGCGCGAAGAACAGGCTGATGGCCGGCAGGTAGGCGATGCGCGACCACAGGCCACCCATCTGACGCATGTCACGGGTGTGCAGACGCTCGTACAGCTGGCCGCTGAGGATGAACAGCGCCGCCGCCGACAGGCCGTGGGCCAGCATCTGGATCACCGCGCCCTGCAGGGCCTGCTGGCTGCCGGAGTAGATGCCGATCAGCACGAAGCCCATGTGCGAGACGCTGGAGAACGCGATCAGGCGCTTGATGTCGGTTTGCGCGAAGGCCAGGAATGCACCGTAGAAGATCCCGATCAGACCCAGGGTCATGGCGATCGGCGCGAACTCGGCCGAGGCATTCGGGAACAGCGGCAGGGCAAAACGCAGCAGGCCGTAGGCCGCGGTCTTCAGCAGGATACCGGCCAGGTCGACGGAACCGGCAGTCGGCGCCTGGGCGTGGGCGTCAGGCAGCCAGGAGTGGAACGGTACCACCGGCAGCTTGACCGCGAAGGCGATGAAGAAGCCCAGCATCAGCAGGTATTCGGTACCCGCCGGCAGGTCGGCCTTGAGCAACTGGGTGTAATCGAAGGTGATCACACCGGTGTTGCCGTAGTTGACCAGCACCAGGCCCAGGATCGCCACCAGCATGATCAGGCCGCTGGCCTGGGTGAAGATGAAGAACTTGGTGGCTGCGTAGATCCGGGTCTTCTTGCCGTCCGAGGAGCTGTGACCCCAGAGCGCGATGAGGAAATACATCGGCACCAGCATCATTTCCCAGAAGAAGAAGAACAGGAACAGGTCCAGGGCCAGGAACACACCGACCACGCCGCCCAGGATCCACATCAGGTTGAGGTGGAAGAAGCCGACGTGGCGCTGGATCTCTTTCCAGGAACACAGTACCGAGAGCACACCGAGCAGGCCGGTGAGCAGGATCATCAGCAGCGACAGGCCGTCCAGGGCCAGGTGCAGGCTGATGCCGAAGCGCTCGATCCACAGCACTTTGAACTCGTAGGCCCACTGTGGCGCGGCACCCGGCGCAGGCGCCAGGGTGTAGTCGCCGTTGGCCCACAGCCAGAGGCCGATACCAAGCAGCAGGGACATGGTCAGCAGCGCGATGTAGCGCGGCAGGGTGGCGCCGAAGCGCTCACCCAGCCAGCACAGCAGGCCGCCGATAAAGGGGATCAGGATCAGCCAAGGCAAAATCATGACGGGCTCAATTCCTTTCGCAAAGTCGCAAGGTTCATATCAGACCGCAGCCACAACAACGGCACCGAGCACAAGCACGGCACCAATGGCGATCGAGGCGGTGTACCAGCGCAGCTGACCGGTTTCGGTTTTGCTCATGGCGGCATGACCGCCCTTGGCCAAACGCGGAATCAGGCCGATGCTGCGGTCAACCGGATCCTTGCGCAGGATGTGGCTGATCAGCAGGTAAGGTTTGACGAACAGCTTGTCGTAGATCCAGTCGAAGCCCCAGGCGGCGAACCACCAGGCCGACAGCACACGACCGATACCGCTGTTGGCGATCGCGGTAACCAGGCGACGCTTGCCCAGGAACAGCATGGCGGCCAGCAGGATACCGGCGATGGCGATGGCACCCGAGGCAATTTCCAGGCTGTGCTTGGCTTCGCCACCGGCATGCCCGACGCTCTGCGGCAGCACGCCGGCCAGCGGTGGGTGGATCCAGGCGCCGACGAAGGTCGACAGCACGATCAGCACGCCCAGCGGCAGCCAGTGCGAGATGGCCGTGGCCAGCGTGGGCTTCGGTCTTGGCTTCGCCGTGGAAGGCGATGAAGATCAGGCGGAAGGTGTACAGCGAGGTCATGAAACAGGCGACAGCAGCCGCCACCAGGCCGGCGTACAGCAAGCCGCTGTTGCCGCTGGCGAAGGCTTCCCAGAGGATCTCGTCCTTGGAGTAGAAGCCGGCGGTCAGCAGCGGCAGGGCAGCCAGGGCGGCACCACCGACGATGAAGCTGGCGTAGGCCAGTGGCAGTTTCTTCCACAGGCCGCCCATCTTGAAGATGTTCTGCTCGTGGTGGCAGGCAACGATCACCGCACCGGAGGCAAGGAACAGCAGGGCCTTGAAGAAGGCGTGGGTCATCAGGTGGAAGATCGCGCCGTCGAAGGCGCCCACGCCCAGGGCCAGGAACATGTAGCCGATCTGGCTCATGGTCGAGTAGGCCAGGATACGCTTGATGTCGGTCTGTACCAGCGCGGCAAAGCCGGCCAGCACCAGGGTCACGCCGCCGACCACACCCACCAGGTGCAGCACGTCGGGTGCCAGGGCGAACAGGCCGTGGGTACGCGCGATCAGGTAGACACCGGCGGTCACCATGGTGGCGGCGTGGATCAGTGCCGATACCGGGGTAGGGCCGGCCATCGCGTCTGCAAGCCAGGTCTGCAGCGGCAGCTGGGCCGATTTGCCCACGGCGCCGCCCAGCAGCATCAGGGTTGCCAGCACGATCCAGAAATCACCGGCCTGGAACTTCTGCGGCGCCAGCACCAGCAGTTGCTGGATGTTCAGGGTGCCCAGTTGCTGGAACAGGATGAACAGGCCGATGGCCATGAACACGTCGCCGATACGGGTGACGATGAAGGCCTTGAGCGCTGCGTTGCCGTTGTTGCGGTTGCTGTAGTAGAAACCGATCAACAGGTACGAGCACAGGCCCACGCCTTCCCAACCGAAGTAGATGAACAGCAGGTCGTCGCCCAGGATCAGGAACAGCATGCTGGCAATGAACAGGTTGGTGTAGGCGAAGAAGCGCGAGTAGCCGGCTTCACCACGCATGTACCACGAGGCGAACAGGTGGATCAGGAAGCCCACGCCGACCACCACGCCGAGCATGGTCACCGACAGGCCGTCCAGGTACAGGGTGAAGTTGGGCTTGAAGTCGCCCACCTGCATCCACTGCCACAGCAGCTGGCTGTACGCGCCGCCTTCAGGCGGGGCGACGTTGAACTGCCAGATCACGTAGGCGGCCACGATGGCCGAGAGGCCGATCGAACCGACACCGATCAGCGCCGACAGGTTCTCCGAGAACCGCCCACGCGAGAACGACAGCAGCACAAAGCCGATCAGGGGGAAGACGAAGGTCAGAAAGAGTAGGTTCATCCGCGCATCTCACTGGCAGCATCGATATCGAGAGTGTGGAAGCGGCGATACAGCTGCAGCAGGATCGCCAGGCCGATACTGGCCTCGGCGGCGGCCAGGCTGATCACCAGGATGAACATGATCTGCCCGTCCGGTTGCGCCCAGCGGCTGCCCGCCACGATGAATGCCAGTGCCGAGGCGTTCATCATGATTTCCAGGCTCATCAGTACGAACAGAATGTTGCGGCGCACCATCAGCCCGACCAGGCCGAGGCAGAACAGGATGCCGGCGACGGCCAGGCCGTGTTCGAGAGGAATTGCTGACATGATTTACTCCTTCGCCTCGTTGCGGCCGAGGTGGAACGCCGTCACTGCTGCAGCCAGCAGCAGCATCGAGGCCAGTTCCACCACCAGCAGGTAAGGGCCGAACAGGCTGATGCCCACGGCCTTGGCGTCAACGGTGGTATGACCGATGGCGGCGCCGCTCGGCTGCACGAACAGCACGTACAGCAGTTCGGCCAGCAGCAGGACGGCGAGGAACACCGGCCCGCCCCAGATGCCGGGCTTGAGCCAGCCGCGCTCCTGGGCGACCGAGGCCGGCCCCAGGTTGAGCATCATCACCACGAACACGAACAGCACCATGATGGCGCCAGCGTAGGCGATCACTTCGAGCACGCCGGCAAACGGCGCGCCGAGGGCGAAGAAGGTCATCGCCACGGAGATCAGCGAAATGATCAGGTAGAGCAGGGCATGCACCGGGTTGGTGTTGGTGATCACCCGCAGGGTGGACACCACGGCGACACCGGATGCGAAATAGAAAGCGAATTCCATCTTTCTTCCTTAAGGGAGCAAGCTCTTCACGTTGATCGGCTCGGCTTCGTTCTGCGCGGCGCCCTTCGGCTTGCCGGCAACGGCCATACCTGCAACACGGTAGAAGTTGTAATCAGGGTTCTTGCCGGGGCCGGAGATCAGCAGATCTTCTTTCTCGTACACCAGGTCCTGACGTTTGAACTCGGCCATTTCGAAATCCGGGTGAGCTGGATCGCGGTGGTCGGGCAGGCTTCCTCGCAGAGGCCGCAGAAAATGCAGCGCGAGAAGTTGATGCGGAAGAACTCGGGGTACCAGCGACCGTCTTCGGTCTCGGCCTTCTGCAGCGAGATGCAACCCACCGGGCAGGCCACGGCACACAGGTTGCAGGCCACGCAGCGCTCCTCGCCGTCGGGGTCGCGGGTCAGCACGATGCGGCCGCGGTAGCGCGGCGGCAGGTAGACCGGCTCTTCGGGTATTGCAGGGTGTCGCGTTTGCGGAACCCGTGGGAGAACACCATCACCAGGCTGCGCAGCTGGGTGCCAGTGCCCTTAACGATGTCGCCAATATACTTGAACATGGGTCAAATCCTCACTGGGCCGCAACAGCTGGCGTGTTGAGCAACACGAGCGCAGCGGTCACCAGCAAATTGATCAGGGTCAGCGGCAGGCAGAACTTCCAGCTGAAGTCCATCACCTGGTCATAGCGCGGGCGCGGGATCGAGGCGCGCAGCAGGATGAACAGCATGATGAAGAACGCGGTCTTCAGGGCAAACCACACGAACGACAGTTGCGGCAGGATGCCGAACGGCCCGTGCCAGCCACCGAAGAACAGGGTTACCAGCAGCGCCGAGATCAGGATGATGCCGATGTACTCGCCCACGAAGAACATGCCCCATTTCATGCCGGCATATTCGATGTGGTAGCCGTCGGCCAGTTCCTGTTCCGCTTCCGGCTGGTCGAAGGGGTGACGGTGAGTCACGGCCACGCCAGCGATGAAGAAGGTACAGAAGCCGAAGAACTGCGGAATGATGAACCACAGGTTCTGCGCCTGGTATTCGACGATGTCGCGCATGTTGAACGAGCCGACCTGGGCCACGATGCCCATCAGCGCCAGGCCCATGAACACTTCGTACGACACGGTCTGGGCCGAGGCCCGCAGGCTGCCGAGCAGGGCGTACTTGTTGTTCGACGACCAGCCGGCGAACAGGACGGCGTACACCGACAGGCCGGCCATGGCGAAGAAGAACAGCAGGCCGATGTTCAGGTCCGCGACACCCCAGGTCGGGGTGATCGGGATGATCGCGAAGGCGATCAGCAAGGCGCTCATGGCCACCACCGGCGCCAGGGTGAAGATCACCTTGTCGACGAAGGGCGGGTTCCAGTCTTCCTTGAAGAACATCTTCAGCATGTCGGCGGCAATCTGGAACATGCCGAACGGGCCGACGCGGTTAGGACCGTAACGGTCCTGCCACCAGCCCAGCAGGCGACGCTCGACGAAGCTGAGCAGCGCACCGCAGACCACCACCGCCAGCAACACCACGATGGCCTTGATGACAGTGAGGATCACATCGATCACTTCAGGGGTGAACCAGGTCATTGTGCTGCCTCCTGCAAGCCTTCGACGGATGCACCGAAGATGGCAGGCGGGATGCCGGCCAGGCCTTTGGGCAATGCAACCAGGCCTGCGCCCAGTTCCTCATTGATGCGCAGCGGCAGACGCAGGGTCTGGCCGGCCACGTTCAGGCTCAGCAGTGCGCCGTCGTTGACGCCCAGGCGGTCGGCTTCGGACTTGGCCAGTGCCACGTAGGCCTGCGGGATGCGCTCCTGCACCGGGGCGGCGCGCGAAGAGTTCTCTTCACTGCCGAACAGGTGGTAGAACGGCACGGCCTGCCAGGTGCCACGGGCCGGCGAGAACGCCGCCGGAACGCTGGCGAACCAGTTCAGCCTGTCGCCCTGGGTCTCGATCAGGCGGGTGCCCGGGTCGCCTGCACGCAGGTGACCACCGACCTCGTCCTGGAACTTGTTCCAGGCCTGCGGCGAGTTCCAGCCCGGCGACCAGGCGAACGGCACCTGCTGGCGCGGTTCGGCGGAGCCCGAGTAGCCTTCCATGGAGAAGGCGAACGCGGTGTCCGGGTCTTGCGGGGTACGTGGCTCGTGCACGCTGATGTTGGCGCGCATGGCGGTACGGCCCGAGTAGCGCAGCGGCTCGCGGGCCAGTTTCATGCCCTTGATGCGGAACGCGGCCGATGGCGCGGCGTTGACGATGCCGGCCAGTTGCGGCACCACGCCAGCCACGGCGTGGGTCACGTGGTCCAGCTGGGTCCAGTCGACCGGCTTGTTGAGCAGGGTGGCACGCAGTGCGTGCATCCAGCGCCAGCCTTCGTGCACCAGGATGCTGCTGTCCAGGTACTGCGGGTCGAACACCTGGAAGAAGCGCTGGGCGCGGCCTTCCTGGCTGACCAGGGTACCGTCGCCCTCGGCGAAGGTGGCGGCCGGCAGCACCAGGTGCGCGCGGTCGGTGGTCGGGGTTTTCTGGTGGTCGGCAACGATCACCACCTTGGCCGCGGCCAGGGCAGCGTCGACCTTGGCAGCCGGTACGCGGCTGTACAGGTCGTTTTCCAGCACCACGATGGCGTCGGCCTTGCCGGCGATCACGGCGTCCAGCGCCGCATCGATCGACTCGCCACCGAGCATGGCCAGGCCCAGGCTGTTGGCCTCGGGCACCACCAGGCTCAGCGAGCCGTTCTTCTCGCGCAGCTTGAGTGCCTTGGCGATGTTGGCGGCAGCTTCGATCAGAGCCCTGGAGGCCAGCGAAGTACCGGCAACCACCAGTGGGCGGTTGGCCGCGACCAGGGCGTCGGCGATGCGCTTGGCCAGGTCCAGGGCTTCGGCGTCCAGGCCTTCGACGGCTGGGGCGCTCGGGTCGATGGCGTGGGCCACGGCGAAACCGATGCGGGCCAGGTCGTCCGGCGCGGCGTGCACGCACTCTGCGCCACGTCGTCGAGCTTGGTCTCGCTCAGGCTGGCAATGAACAGCGGGTACATGGCGTGCTGGCCGATGTTCTTCACCGCGGCATCGAGCCACGGCTGAACGCGCATGGCATCGGCCATCGCCTCGGCCTTGCCCTTGACCGACTGACGCAGGGCCAGGGCCACGCGGGCAGCGGTCTGGGTCAGGTCTTCGCCAAGCACGAATACCGCGTCATGGTCTTCCATGTCGCGCAGGGTCGGCACCGGCAGCGGGCTGTCGTTGAGCACCTGCAAAGCCAGGCGCACGCGCTCCAGCTCACCGGCTTCCATGCCTGCATAGAAGTGTTCGGCACCCACCAGCTCGCGCAGGCCGTAGTTGCTCTCCAGGCTTGCACGGGGCGAACCGATACCCACGATGTTGCGCCCGCGCAGCATGTCGGCGGCCTTGTCCAGCGCGGCGTCCAGGCCCAGTTTCTGGCCGTCCTGGAGCAGTGGCTGGCGTGGGCGGTCGGTACGGTTGACGTAGCCGTAGCCGAAGCGGCCACGGTCGCACAGGAAGTACTGGTTCACCGAGCCGTTGAAACGGTTCTCGATGCGGCGCAGTTCACCGTAGCGCTCGCCCGGGCTGATGTTGCAGCCGCTGGAGCAGCCATGGCAGATGCTCGGGGCGAACTGCATGTCCCACTTGCGGTTGTAGCGCTCGGAGTGGGTCTTGTCGGTGAACACACCGGTCGGGCAGACCTCGGTCAGGTTGCCGGAGAACTCGCTCTCCAGGGCACCGTCCTCGACGCGGCCGAAATACACGTTGTCGTGCGCACCGAACACGCCCAGGTCGGTACCGCCGGCGTAGTCCTTGTAGTAGCGCACGCAGCGGTAGCAGGCGATGCAGCGGTTCATCTCGTGGGAGATGAACGGGCCGAGCTCCTGGTTCTGGTGGGTACGCTTGGTGAAACGGTAGCGGCGCTCGTTGTGGCCGGTCATCACCGTCATGTCTTGCAGGTGGCAGTGACCTCCTTCCTCGCACACCGGGCAGTCGTGCGGGTGGTTGGTCATCAGCCATTCGACGACGCTGGCGCGGAACACGCGGGCTTCTTCGTCTTCGATGGAAATCCAGCTGCCATCGGTGGCAGGGGTCATGCAGGACATGACGATGCGACCACGGGTGTCGTTCTCGTCGGTGTACTGCTTGACCGCACACTGGCGGCAGGCACCGACGCTACCGAGCGCCGGGTGCCAGCAGAAATAGGGGATGTCGAGGCCTAGCGACAGACACGCCTGTAACAGGTTGTCTGCACCGTTGACTTCGAGCTCTTTGCCGTCTACGTGGATAGTGGCCATGGTTCAAAGTTCTTCGTTGGCCCGCGTCTGCGGGCGTGGCTAATGGAAAGCTGTATGCCTGCGGTTCGCCGTCATCCGGGCGAGCATCGCGGGCAACGGGCGGCACGGACCGCCCGTCTTCTTGTTCGTTATGCGCCAACCACAACGGGTTTGGCCAAGTCCGGGCGCGGTGCAGCAGTGGCTGCGATGCCGGCTTCGAACTCGGGGCGGAAGTATTTGATGGCACTGCCCAGCGGCTCGACCGCACCGGGTGCGTGAGCGCAGAAGGTCTTGCCTGGGCCGAGGAAACCGACCAGCCCCAGCAGCGTCTCGATGTCGCCTGGCTGACCCTGGCCTTTCTCGATGGCGCGCAGCAGCTTGACGCTCCACGGCAGGCCGTCGCGGCACGGGGTGCAGAAGCCGCACGATTCGCGGGCAAAGAACTCTTCCATGTTGCGCAGCAGCGAGACCATGTTGACGCTGTCGTCAACGGCCATGGCCAGGCCCGTACCCATCCGGGTACCGACCTTGGCGATGCCGCCGGCGTACATCTGGGCGTCGAGGTGCTCGGGCAGCAAAAAGCCGGTACCGGCGCCGCCTGGCTGCCAGCACTTGAGCTTGAAGCCGTCGCGCATGCCGCCGGCGTAGTCTTCGAACAGCTCGCGGGCGGTGACACCGAAGGGCAGTTCCCACAGGCCAGGGTTCTTCACCTTGCCGGAGAAGCCCATCAGCTTGGTGCCGTGGTCTTCGCTGCCTTCGCGGGCCAGCGACTTGTACCAGTCGATGCCGTTGCCGACGATGGCCGGCACGTTGCACAGGGTCTCGACGTTGTTCACGCAGGTCGGCTTGCCCCACACGCCCACGGCGGCAGGGAAGGGCGGCTTGGAACGCGGGTTGGCGCGGCGGCCTTCGAGGGAGTTGATCAGTGCGGTTTCTTCACCGCAGATGTAACGCCCGGCGCCGGTGTGCACGAACAGCTCGAAATCGAAACCGCTGCCCAGGATGTTCTTGCCCAGCAGGCCGGCAGCCTTGGCTTCCTCGACCGCACGGGTGAGGTTGCGCGCGGCGGTGGTGTATTCGCCACGCAGGAAGATGTAGCCGCGGTAGGCCTTGAGCGCGCGGGCACTGATCAGCATGCCTTCGATCAGCAGATGGGGCTGTTGCTCCATCAGCATGCGGTCCTTCCAGGTGTTGGGCTCCATTTCGTCCGCATTGCACAGCAGGTAGCGGATGTTCATGGATTCGTCTTTGGGCATCAGGCCCCATTTGACGCCCGTCGGGAAGCCCGCACCGCCACGGCCCTTGAGGCCGGAGTCCTTGACGGTCTGCACGATGTCGTCCTGCGACATCTGCGCCAGTGCCTTGCGGGCAGCGGTGTAGCCGTCCTTGGCCTGGTACTCGTCGAGCCACAGTGGCTCGCCGTCGTCGCGCAGGCGCCAGGTCAGCGGATGGGTTTCGGCGGCGCGCGCGATGCGGTTGGCCGGGCCGAAGGAAGTGATGGTCATACGTAACCCTCCAGCAGTTTGGAAACGCCGGCAGGTTGCACGTCGCCAAAGGTGTCGTCGTCGATCATCAGGGCCGGGGCCTTGTCGCAGTTGCCCAGGCAGCACACCGGCAGCAGGGTGAAACGCCCGTCTGCGGTGGTCTGGCCCAGGCCGATGCCCAGCTCGCTCTGGATCTGGCTGACCACCGACTCGTGGCCGCCGATGTAGCAGACCATGCTGTCGCACACACGGATGATGTGGCGGCCGACCGGCTGGCGGAAGATCTGGCTGTAGAAGGTGGCCACGCCTTCGACGTCGCTGGCAGGGATGCCAGCACTTCGCCGATGGCGTACACGGCGCCGTCCGGCACCCAGCCGCGTTCCTTCTGAACGATCTTCAGGGCTTCGATGGACGCCGCGCGCGGGTCCTCGTAGTGGTGCATCTCGTGCTCGATGGCCGAGCGCTCGGTTTCGCTCAGGGCGAAACGGTCGGTTTGGATAAGCGTGTTATTCATGCTTAGCGGTCCACGTCAGCCATAACGAAGTCGATACTGCCCAGGTACGCAATCAGGTCCGCGACCATGCTGCCGCGGATCACCGAAGGGATCTGCTGCAGGTGCGGGTAGCTCGGAGTGCGGATCCGGGTGCGGTAGCTCATGGTGCCGCCGTCGCTCGTCAGGTAGTAACTGTTGATGCCCTTGGTCGCTTCGATCATCTGGAAGGACTCGTTGGCCGGCATGACCGGGCCCCACGAAACCTGCAGGAAGTGCGTGATCAGGGTCTCGATGTGCTGCAGGGTGCGCTCTTTTGGCGGCGGCGTGGTCAGCGGGTGATCCGCCTTGTACGGGCCTTCCGGCATGTTGCGCATGCACTGGTCGATGATCTTGATGCTCTGGCGCATTTCTTCCACGCGCACCATGCAGCGGTCATAGGCGTCGCCATTGCTGGCCAGCGGCACTTCGAACTCGAAGTTCTCGTAGCCCGAGTACGGGCGCGCCTTGCGCAGGTCGAAGTCGCAACCGGTCGAGCGCAGGCCGGCACCGGTGACGCCCCATTCCAGGGCTTCCTTGGTGTTGTAGGCAGCCACGCCGATGGTACGGCCCTTGAGGATGCTGTTCTGCAGGGCGGCCTTGGTGTACTCGTCGAGGCGCTTGGGCAGCCAGTCGACGAAGTCCTTGACCAGTTTTTCCCAGCCGCGCGGCAGGTCGTGGGCCACGCCACCGATACGGTACCAGGCCGGGTGCAGACGGAAACCGGTGATGGCTTCGATCACGGTGTAGGCGCGCTGACGGTCGGTGAAGGTGAAGAACACCGGGGTCATGGCGCCGACGTCCTGGATGTAGGTACCCAGGAACAGCAGGTGGCTGGTGATGCGGAAGAACTCGGCCATCATGATGCGGATGGTGTCGACCTTCTGCGGCACCTTGATGCCGGCCAGCTTCTCGACCGCGAGCACGTAGGGCAGGTTGTTCATCACCCCGCCCAGGTAGTCGATGCGGTCGGTGTAGGGGATGAAGCTGTGCCAGGACTGGCGCTCGGCCATCTTCTCGGCACCACGGTGGTGGTAGCCGATGTCCGGGACGCAGTCGACGATCTCTTCACCGTCCAGCTGCAGCACGATACGGAACGCACCGTGAGCCGAAGGGTGGTTGGGGCCAAGGTTGAGGAACATGTAGTCCTCGTTGGCACCGGAACGCTTCATGCCCCAGGCTTCGGGGTTGAAGCGTGCGGCTTCTTCCTCGAGCTGCTGCTTGGCCAGGTTCAGGCTGTAGGGGTCGAACTCGGTGGCGCGCGCCGGGAAGTCCTTGCGCAGCGGATGGCCTTCCCAGGTGGGCGGCATCATGATGCGGGTCAGGTGCGGGTGGCCGGCAAAGTCGATGCCGAACATGTCCCAGACTTCGCGCTCGTACCAGTTGGCGTTGGGCCAGATACCGGTGACGGTGGGCAGGTTCAGGTCACCTTCGTTCAGTGCCACCTTGATCATCACGTCGCTGTTACGCTCGACGGACAGCAGGTGGTAGAACACGGTGAAGTCGGCGCCCGGCAGGCCGCGACGCTGGGTGCGCAGGCGCTCGTCCACGCCGTGCAGGTCGTACAGCATGCTGTACGGCTTGGCCACGTTGCGCAGGAAGGTCAGCACTTCGATCAGCTTGGCGCGGGCAACCCAAAGCACCGGCATGCCGGTGCGGGTGTCCTGGGCGGTGAACGCCTCGGGGCCAAAACGATTGTTCAATTCGACGACCACATCCTGGTCGTCAGCCTTGTAAGGCGGGATGTAAATAGCGGTGTCCGCTGTCATGGTCTCGATCGCTTTCGGTCAACGTAGAGAATGAAGCCAGGCCGCCTGCTCGAATGAACAGGCGGCAGGTCGCTGGATCAGACTTCGTCGGGGCTGCGCAGGTGGGTAACCTGGATACGCTGTTCACGACGCTGCTCTTTCTGCGACGGCATCTCGGCGCGGTACACGCCTTGATCGCCGACGACCCACGAAAGAGGGCGCCGCTCCTTGCCAATCGATTCCTGCAGCAGCATCAGGCCTTGCAGGAACGCTTCGGGGCGAGGCGGGCAGCCAGGCACGTAGACATCCACGGGGAGGAACTTGTCGACCCCCTGAACGACCGAGTAGATGTCGTACATGCCACCGGAGTTGGCGCACGAACCCATGGAGATGACCCACTTGGGTTCGAGCATCTGCTCGTACAGGCGCTGGATGATCGGCGCCATCTTGATGAAGCAGGTGCCGGCGATGACCATGAAGTCGGCCTGACGCGGCGATGCCCGGATGACCTCGGCGCCGAAGCGGGCGATGTCGTGGGGCGCCGTGAAGGCCGTGGTCATTTCCACGTAGCAGCAGGAGAGGCCGAAGTTGTACGGCCACAGGGAATTCTTGCGCCCCCAGTTGACGGCTCCACTGAGTACATCTTCGAGCTTGCCCATGAAGATGTTCTTGTGGACCTGGTCCTCTAGCAGCGAATCGGAGACGGTTTCCCGTTCACCGATTGGATACTGCTCGTTGGGCGCATCGGGGTCGATCCTGGTGAGATTGTATTGCATTGCCAAAGCCTCATTGTTTCAGCTTCGCTTGCCGCTTGCGACGACCTTCGGGAGCCCAATCGAGGGCCCCGACGCGCCATAGGTAGACAAGACCTGCCAACAGAATTGCTATGAAAACGAGTGCTTCGACGAATCCGGTCCAGCCGCTTTCGCGGACGGACACAGACCATGCAAAGAGAAAGAGGGCTTCGATATCGAAGATCACGAACAGCATCGCGACCAGATAGAATTTGGCGGAAAGACGCAGGCGGGCACCGCCTGTTGGCAGCATGCCGGACTCGAACGGTTCGTTCTTGCTGCGGCCCCAGGCCTTGCTGCCCAGCAGGGCGGACAGGCCGAGCATGAAGGCACACAGGCCGACGACACCCAAAAGGAAGATGGCAAAGCCCCAGTTGTGGGCGATGAGTCCTGTCGAATCGGGCATGCTGAAAATCCTTAACAGAGCGCTTGGTCTCTGAGCTTGAAAAGAAGTAGAGCAGTGACGATATGTCGCAGCGAAATCTATCGCGCTGATTTTATGGGTAAACCCGTAGCAAGTAAAATTTCTGCAGCAAATTTATTCGTAGCATTAAGAACAAAAATCTTTCGTAACTCGCTGCAGGCCACGTATTCCGTGGATTGCGCGTGCTTTTGTTAATTATGTTTCTTGTATGGCGTAACGAAATGCAAGTTTCGAAATGATAATTAATATCATTTGAAGAGCTCCTGTTATTCCTACCTCCTGCGTCAACTAAAAGTTGTTGTTCAAGGGTGTGGCCGGCAAGTTTGTGCGCCCCTGTTTCGGGCAGTGTCTGCGTGCTGGCGCTGGGCTCTGGCTCAGGGTTGTGCGCGGGGGTGGCGCGTCGGTATCTGCGCTGCCACGGCCGTCCGCTGACGCCGGTGTGCACTAGCATAGCCAATCGGGGGTAATAAGGAAGCCTTGTGCCGGGCGGCTGGCCTTTTCGCCGGCAAGGCTGGCGCCTGCGCGGGGTATGAATGGCACAAGACCCGGAGCCCCATCACAGGCCCCGGGTCTTGCGTGTTACCCGAATGTCACCAATCGATCAGCCGATCAGTGGAACTGCTCTTCTTCGGTCGAGCCGGTCAGGGCGGTAACCGAAGACTTGCCACCCTGGATCACGGTGGTCATGTCGTCGAAGTAGCCAGTGCCCACTTCCTGCTGGTGCGCCACGAAGGTGTAGCCTTTGGACGCGTCGGCGAATTCCTGCTCCTGCAGCTTCACGTAGGCAGTCATGTCGTTGCGGGCGTAGTCGTGCGCCAGGTTGAACATGCCGTGCCACATGTTGTGGATGCCAGCCAGGGTGATGAACTGGTGCTTGTAGCCCATGGCCGACAGCTCGCGCTGGAACTTGGCGATGGTCGCGTCGTCCAGGTTCTTCTTCCAGTTGAAGGAAGGCGAGCAGTTGTAGGACAGGATCTGGTCCGGGTATTCCTTCTTGATGGCTTCGGCAAAGCGGCGTGCTTCGTCCAGGTCCGGCTTGGCGGTTTCGCACCAGATCAGGTCGGCATACGGTGCGTAGGCCAGGCCGCGGGCAATCGCCTGGTCCAGACCGGCACGTACCTTGTAGAAACCTTCCTGGGTGCGCTCACCCACCACGAATGGCTGGTCGTACGGGTCGCAGTCGCTGGTCAGCAGGTCGGCGGCGTTGGCGTCGGTACGGGCCAGGATGATGGTCGGTACACCGGCAACGTCGGCGCCAGGCGGGCAGCGCTGAGCTTCTGTACGGCTTCCTGGGTCGGAACCAGTACCTTGCCGCCCATGTGGCCGCATTTTTTAACCGAGGCCAGCTGGTCTTCGAAGTGAACGCCGGCGGCGCCTGCCTCGATCATGTTCTTCATCAGCTCGTAGGCGTTGAGTACGCCGCCGAAACCGGCTTCGGCGTCAGCCACGATCGGTGCGAAGTAGTCGATGTAGCCGTCGTCGCCCGGGTTCTTGCCGGCTTTCCACTGGATCTGGTCGGCGCGACGGAACGAGTTGTTGATGCGCTTGACCACGGTTGGCACGGAGTCCACCGGGTACAGCGACTGGTCGGGGTACATGGACTCGGCCGAGTTGTTGTCGGCAGCCACTTGCCAGCCGGACAGGTAGATAGCCTGGATACCGGCCTTGACCTGTTGAACAGCCTGGCCGCCGGTCAGGGCGCCCATGCAGTTGACGAAATCTTTTTCAGGGCGGAACGAAGGGTGGGCGCCTTTGGTTACCAGGTTCCACAGCTTCTCGGCACCCATGCGGGCCAGGGTGTGCTCAGGTTGAACCGAGCCACGCAGACGAACGACATCAGCGGCAGAGTAGGTACGGGTCACGCCTTTCCAGCGTGGGTTCTCGGCCCAATCTTTTTCGAGGGCTGCAATTTGCTGTTCGCGTGTCAGTGCCATGAAAGTAAACCTCGTCGCATAGGTCGGTAAAAAATGTTCGCTCTGTCGGCTGCGCTGTGCGTACAGGGGCAGCTCCGATTGCTCGCTGGTCAGAAGCACTGGCAGCCAGTGGTGTGGGCGAAATGGCGACGTTGAACGATGGGGCTCGAAGGGGGGAAGTGAGCAGGTCCTTGGCGTGGCTGTCGGGCAGGTTGGCTCGTGGTTGCCGTGCTGCGTCGATCAGGGTGTGCCGTCTACCGTTTGATGCGCTTCCGTCCCTCGGGACAACTTCGTTCCAGTCGCAATCTCGTCAAACCGCCTTGTGGGCTGTACAGACACGAATCGGCTCAGGTCGGGTAGGTCAGAGCGCAACTCGAAGGCCCTTGCCAGGGCCTCTGATTAGCGGGAGCGGGGCCATCATGCCTCTGCGATTCGGGGGCGTCAAATGTTTTGTAGTGCTTTTTTTCATCCACTACATCTTTGGTCTAATACGACTCGTCAGTCAGTTTCGAGGCCTTTGGTCGAGGCCTTGAACGGCGCGGGGTCAGTCCAGTGCCTCGACTTTTACCCGCAAAGTCATGTTCTCACCGCGCTGGGTGGAGTAACTGAGGGTCGAAGCGCTGCGATCGGCCTGACTTTGAGCGTTGACACCTGCCAGGCTGATCCACTCGCCAAGCTTGCCGGTGACCTTCGTGTCGGTACTTTGCACCTTCACTACATCGGGACGTTCCTGGCTCATTCGGTCATTGTTGGTGCTGATGGCAAGGTGCACGGTTTCGCCGGTGACGCTGGCAGTGACGTAGAAACCCTGGGTGACGTTGCGGTACTCGGTATTGCTCTGAACGCGTCCGTAGCTGTCGGTCTGGGTGCTGGTGATGGGAATGCTCTGGCCAACCTGGATCAGCGCCGGAGTGCCCTCGCTGGCCTGCACCTGTTGCAGCCCACCCTCGCGGTTGGCGGTGCCGTAGCGGATCACGCGGGCGTTACCGCGGTTGTCCTGGACGTTGCTGTCGGTGTTGTCGACGCTGATCAGCAGGCGCTTGGGGGCGGTGTCCAGTTGTTGCAGCAGGGTGCGAAGTTCGTCGATCTTGCCGGGCTCGGCATTGACGATCAGCTTGTTTTCGAAGGTGCTGATACTGCCGTCCTTGCCGATGAAGGCTTGCGCGGCTGGGAGCAGTTCGGCGCTGGTGCGGTGGTTCAGCGGCAGGACTTCGGTGGCGGCCAGCGCACTGAGGCTGAACGACAGAAGCAGGGTGGCGAGCAGGGGGCGTAGCGGCATGTCCATGGTCTCCGCGGGTGGAGTGGACATGATGGCAAATTTGTAGCGGTTGTGCTGGCCTGTTCGCCGGCAAGGCCGGCTCCCGCAGGTATGGGAGCTGGTCTTGCCGGCGACAGGGCTGGCGCTTACTGCGAGTCGCGCACCATGTCCACGTGCGGCAGGCCGGCCTCGAGGAACTCCTCGCTGACAACCTTGAAGCCCAGGCGCTCGTAGAATGCGGTGGCATGCACTTGTGCGGTGAGCTTCTGCTGGCGCAGATCGCGGTTCTGCGCCTCGGCGATGGCGGCCTGCATCAGTGCGTCACCCACCTTGAGCCCGCGCCAGTCCTTGAGCACCGACACGCGCCCGATCTGGCCATCCTGCAACAGGCGGGCGGTGCCGATGGCGTAGTCGCCCTCAAAGGCCAGGAAGTGCACGGCGATGTTGTCGTCGGCATCCCACTCCAGCTCTGGCGGCACGTTCTGCTCGGCAATGAACACCGATTCGCGGATACGGCGGATGTCGGCGTTGTCTTTCTGCCAATCGGCCAGGCGTACTTCGATCTTATTCATTGGCAAATCCCAGGCTTCCTTGCTTGACCAGTTCGCAGATCAGGGTAAGGCCATTTTCGTCGCCAAGCCATGGCGCGAGGTTTTCCACGTGCAGGGCGTCGGCGGCGCAGATCAGCTTGAGCAGGTCGCGCAGTTCGCCCGGCAGCAGGCGGCTCTGGCCGCTGGCGAACAGCAGCACGTTGTCGTCGACTTCGGACCAGGCCAGGCGCGCGCTCGGGTTGCGGATCAGGATCGCACCCTGTTCCAGGCTGTCGATCAGGTCTTCTTCGCTCAGTGCCTCGCCAGCCACCAGTTCCGGGTAGCGTGGTTCGGTCATGAACTGGCCGAACCAGGTCAGCAGCAGGCGCTCGTCGCTCATGTGCTCGGCCAGCAGGCCCTTGAGGCGGTCCAGGGCGTCGCGCTGGATCTGGTGCGGGTCGCTCACTGGCTGGGCGTCGGCGTCGGTGTAGCGCTCTTCGTCAGGCAGGAACTGGCTGAGGAAGTCGGTGAAGTGGGTCAGCACTTCGGCGGCGCTCGGCGCGCGGAAGCCGACCGAATAGGTCAGGCAGTCGTCTTCGGCCACACCGTAGTGGGCCAGGCGCGGTGGCAGGTAGAGCATGTCGCCCGGTTCCAGGGTCCACTCGTCGGTCTGCTCGAAGTCGGCCAGGATGCGCAGGTCGGCGTGCTCGATCAGCGGGCTGTCGCTGTCGCACATCTGGCCGATCTTCCAGTTGCGCTTGCCCTGGCCTTGCAGCAGGAACACGTCGTAGTTGTCGAAGTGCGGGCCCACGCTGCCACCCGGGGCGGCGAAGCTGATCATCACGTCGTCGATGCGCCAGCTTGGCAGAAAGCGAAAGCTCTCCAGCAGCTCGCCCACTTCCGGCACGAACTGGTCGACGGCTTGTACCAGCAGGGTCCAGTCGCGCTCAGGCAGGGTGCTGAAGGTGTCGTCGTCGAACGGGCCGCGGCGCAGTTCCCACGGGCGCTCGCCATGTTCGATGACCAGGCGCGATTCGACTTCCTCTTCCAGTGCCAGGCCGGCCAGTTCATCGGCATCGATCGGGCTTTCGAAATCAGGGAAGGCCTGGCGAACCAGCAGGGGCTTCTTCTGCCAGTAGTCGCGCAGGAATTCGCGGGCAGTCAGGCCGCCCAGCAGCTGAAGTGGGGTATCAGGATTCATGTGTAACCTATTGAAAAAAAGTAATTTTCTTTCAGCAATAAAAACGCCCGGCCAAGCCGGGCGTCAAAACGCGGGGGCAATCAGATGCGTTTGGCTTGTGCCGCAGCATTACCGATGTAGTTGGCCGGGGTCAGCTTCTTCAGCTCGGCGCGGGCTTCGGCCGGCATGTCCAGGCCATCGATGAAGGTTAACAGCGCTTCAGGGCTGATACCTTTGCCGCGGGTCAGCTCTTTGAGCTTCTCGTACGGGTTTTCGATGTCGTAGCGGCGCATCACGGTCTGGATCGGCTCGGCCAGGACTTCCCAGCAGGCGTCCAGGTCTTCGGCGATGCGGGCTTCGTTGATTTCCAGCTTGCTGATGCCCTTGAGGCTGGCCTCGTAGGCGATCACGCTGTGGGCGAAACCGACGCCCAGGTTGCGCAGCACGGTGGAGTCGGTCAGGTCGCGCTGCCAGCGCGAGATCGGCAGCTTGCTGGCCAGGTGCTGGAACAGCGCGTTGGCGATGCCCAGGTTGCCTTCGGAGTTCTCGAAGTCGATCGGGTTGACCTTGTGCGGCATGGTCGAGGAACCGATTTCGCCGGCAATGGTGCGCTGCTTGAAGTAGCCCAGCGAGATGTAGCCCCAGATATCGCGATCGAAGTCGATCAGGATGGTGTTGAAGCGGGCGATCGCGTCGAACAGCTCGGCAATGTAGTCGTGCGGTTCGATCTGGGTGGTGTAGGGGTTGAACACCAGGCCCAGCTCGTCTTCGATGAAGGCGCGGGCGTTGGCTTCCCAGTCGATCTGCGGGTAGGCCGACAGGTGGGCGTTGTAGTTGCCCACGGCGCCGTTGATCTTGCCCAGCAGCGGCACGGCGGCAACCTGGGCGATCTGGCGCTCCAGGCGGTACACCACGTTGGCCAGCTCTTTGCCCAGGGTAGTCGGCGAAGCCGGTTGGCCGTGGGTGCGCGACAGCATCGGTACGTCGGCGAAGCGGTGGGCCAGTTCGCGGATCGACTCGGCGATCTGGCGCATCAGCGGCAGCAGCACGCTGTCGCGGCCTTCGCGCAGCATCAGGCCGTGGGACAGGTTGTTGATGTCCTCGCTGGTGCAGGCGAAGTGGATGAACTCGCTGACCTTGGCCAGTTCCGGCAGCTGGGCGGCCTGCTCCTTGAGCAGGTACTCGATGGCCTTGACGTCGTGGTTGGTGGTGCGCTCGATCTCTTTGACGCGCTCGGCGTGCTCGAGGGCGAAGTCGTCGGCCAGGGCGTTGAGCACGGCGTTGGCTTCGGCGGAAAACGCTGGTACTTCAGCGATTTGCGGGTGGGCGGCCAGGCGCTGGAGCCAGCGGACCTCGACCAGGGCGCGGAAACGGATCAGGCCGTATTCGCTGAAGATGGGGCGCAGGGCCTGGGTTTTGCCGGCGTAGCGGCCGTCAACAGGGGAAACCGCAGTGAGCGAGGAAAGCTGCATGGGGTGTTCTCGGACAGTCGGGCAACGAAAAGGGCGCATATCATACATGAAAAACGCGCCCGGGTTTTGAGGGTGACAAAAGGTCTTTCGGGCCTTTTCGCTGGCAAGCCAGCGAAGGCCGCGACGTGGCCAGGGTCAGCCGCGCAGCATCGGATACAGCTCCTTGAGCAGCTTGCGCCGGCTGATCACCAGCTGCCAGCGGTGCCCGCCCAGCTGGCGCCACAGGCGCGCAGCACGGATGCCGGCCAGCAGCAGGGCGCGGATCTTCGAGGCATTGTTGGGCTGCTGCAGGTTGCGCATGTCGCCATGCACCTGGATACGCTGGCGCAGGGTGCTCAGGGTGTCCTGGTAGAGGGCGCCGCACGAAGCGATCACGTTTTCATGCACCAGGCCGAAATGATCGGCCTGGGACTGAATCTGCGGCAGGCGCTTGCCGATGGTGTCGAGCATGTCGCCACGCTTGGCCAGCTGGCGCTCCAGGCCCAGCATCGACAAGGCGTAGCGCAGCGGCTCGCGCTGCAGGCTGGCAGGGTCGCGCTCCAGCGCGCTGGCCAGGGCGCGGTAGCCATCCTTGAGGTTCAGGTCGTCACCGCCGAACACCTCCAGGGTGTCCTTGGGGTCGCGTACCAGCAGGCTGCCGAGCATGCAGCCCAGGTCGGCCTCGCTGGCCTGGCCCGTGCGGGCGATTCGGTCGACCAGCACGGCGGCCTGGAATACCCCGCCCAGAGCGACCAGTTGTTCTTGCATCTGGTTCATCAGCGGCTGCTCCAGGGCTCGGCCACTTCGATCACACCGCCCCCAGGCATACCTCACCGTCATAGAACACCACCGACTGGCCCGGCGTCACGGCGCGCTGCGGCTCGTCGAAAACGGCGCGGTAGCCGCTTGCGGTGCGTTCCAGGGTGCACGCCTGGTCGCTCTGGCGGTAGCGCACCTTGGCCGTCAGCTGGCGCGGGCTGGAGAGGTCGACGGGGTTGACCCAGAAGATCTCCGAGGCGAGCAGGGCGCGGGAGAACAGCCACGGGTGCTCGTTGCCCTGGCCGACCACCAGCACGTTGCGGCTGAGGTCTTTCTCCAGCACGTACCACGGCTCGTCGCTGGCATCCTTGAGGCCGCCGATGCCCAGGCCCTGACGCTGGCCGATGGTGTGGTACATCAGGCCGTGGTGCTGGCCGATGACTTCACCCTCGGTGGTCTGGATTTCACCGGGCTGCGCCGGCAGGTATTGCTTGAGAAAATCGCTGAAACGGCGCTCGCCGATAAAGCAGATACCGGTGGAGTCCTTCTTCTTGGCCGTGGCCAGGCCGTGTTTTTCGGCGATGGCGCGCACCTCGGGCTTTTCCAGTTCGCCCACCGGGAACAGCGTGCGGGCGATCTGCTCGCCGCCGACGGCGTGCAGGAAGTAGCTCTGGTCCTTGTTCGGGTCCAGGCCCTTGAGCAGCTCGGTACGCCCGTCGATGTCGCGGCGGCGCACATAGTGGCCGGTGGCGATCAGGTCGGCACCGAGCATCAGGGCGTAGTCGAGGAACGCCTTGAACTTGATTTCGCGGTTGCACAGGATGTCCGGGTTCGGCGTGCGCCCGGCCTTGTACTCTTCCAGGAAGTGCTCGAACACGTGGTCCCAGTACTCGGCGGCAAAGTTGGCAGTGTGCAGCTTGATGCCGATGCGGTCGCACACGGCCTGGGCATCGGCCAGGTCTTCGCGGGCGGTGCAGTATTCGGTGCCGTCGTCCTCTTCCCAGTTCTTCATGAACAGGCCTTCCACCTGGTAGCCCTGCTCGATCAGCAGGAGGGCGGAGACGGAAGAGTCCACGCCGCCGGACATGCCGACGATGACGCGTGTCTTTTCGGGTTCGTAGAGTGCTGGACTGGTCATAGGTACCGGCTGTGTATCTGGAAAAAGACGTCGATTCTATCAGGCTGCGCCGCGCAAGGCGAAAGCCGCGGCTTCAATTGCGGATCAGGCTCAGGCTGTGCAGCGGGCCGGCCAGGTAGTCGTCGATGCATTGCGGCACCAGCTCGCTGCGCCAGCGCTCGGGGTCTGCCAGCAGTTCGTCGCGGGTGAGCCAGGTGGCGCGCACGATATCGGTGTCCAGGGCGCGTTCGGGGTGGTGGCGAAGCGGGCGGGCAGCGAAGCAGATGCGCTGGTAGGTCACGCCGTTGCTGGGGGCGGTATAGAGGTAGATGCCGACGATGCCGGTAAGCTCGACGTCCCAGGCGGTTTCTTCGAGGGTCTCGCGCAGGGCGGCTTCGAGCAGGGTTTCGTTGGCTTCGAGGTGGCCGGCGGGCTGGTTGAAGACGTGCCGGCCGGCCTTGAATTCCTCGACCAGCAGGAAGCGGCCGTTGTCTTCGACGATGGTGGCGACGGTGATGTGGGGTTGCCAGGTCATGCGGGTGCCTTCGTAGTGGGGTGGCGTGCCTCTTCGCCGGCAAGGCCGGCTCCTACAAAGGGCTGTAGGAGCCGGCCTTGCCGGCGAAGAGGGCGCCGCCGATGTCCAGAAAGCACAAACCCCGGTGCGTGGCCGGGGTCTGTGTGTCAGCTCAAGCCAACCTTACAGCGCGGCAACCGCGTTGTTGAAGGTCTGGCTCGGGCGCATTGCCTTGGCGGTCAGCTCGGCATCGGGGTAGTAGTAACCACCGATTTCAACCGGCTTGCCCTGGACTGCGTTGAGCTCGGCGACGATGGTCGCTTCGTTCTCGGTCAGTGCCTTGGCCAGCGGTGCGAAGCGTGCTTGCAGCGCCGCGTCATCGGTCTGTGCAGCCAGTGCCTGGGCCCAGTACAGGGTCAGGTAGAAGTGGCTGCCACGGTTGTCGATGCTGCCAACCTTGCGCGCAGGGGACTTGTTGTTGTCCAGGAACTGGCCGGTGGCCTGGTCCAGGGTCGCAGCCAGTACCTTGGCCTTGGGGTTGGCGTAGGCGGTGCTCAGGTGCTCGAGCGAAGCTGCCAGGGCCAGGAACTCGCCCAGCGAATCCCAGCGCAGGAAGTTTTCTTCCACCAGCTGTTGCACGTGCTTGGGTGCCGAACCGCCGGCGCCGGTTTCGAACAGGCCGCCGTTGTTCATCAGCGGCACGATCGACAGCATCTTGGCACTGGTGCCCAGTTCCATGATCGGGAACAGGTCGGTCAGGTAGTCACGCAGCACGTTGCCGGTGACCGAGATGGTGTCTTTGCCGGCACGGATGCGCTGCAGCGAAACCTTCATGGCCTCGACAGGCGACAGGACACGGATGTCCAGGCCGGTGGTGTCGTGGTCTTTCAGGTACTTCTGGACCTTCTCGATCAGCACGCCGTCGTGGGCGCGTTGCGGGTCGAGCCAGAAGATCGCCGGGGTGGCGCTGGCGCGGGCACGGTTGACGGCCAGCTTGACCCAGTCCTGGATCGGCGCGTCCTTGGTCTGGCACATGCGGAAGATGTCGCCGGCTTCGACGTCCTGGGACAGCAGCAGGTTGCCCTTGCCGTCGACGACGCGGATCACGCCATCAGCCTTGGCCTGGAAGGTCTTGTCGTGGGAGCCGTACTCTTCGGCCTTCTGTGCCATCAGGCCGACGTTCGGCACGCTGCCCATGGTGGTAGGGTCGAAGGCGCCGTGTTGCTTGCAGTCTTCGATCACCGCCTGGTAGATGGTGGCGTAGCAGCGATCCGGGATCACTGCCTTGGTGTCCTGCAGCTGGCCTTCGGTGTTCCACATCTTGCCCGAGTCGCGGATCATCGCCGGCATCGAGGCGTCGACGATGACGTCGCTCGGCACGTGCAGGTTGGTGATGCCCTTGTCGGAATTGACCATGGCCAGCGCCGGGCGCACGGCATACACGGCCTGCACGTCGGCTTCGATCTGGGCCTGCTGCTCGGCTGGCAGGTCCTTGATGCGGGCGTACAGGTCGCCGATGCCGTTGTTCAGGTTGAAGCCGACCTGCTCCAGTACGGCGGCGTGCTTGGTCAGCGCGTCCTTGTAGTACTCGGCGACGATCTGGCCGAACATGATCGGGTCGGAGACCTTCATCATGGTGGCCTTCAGGTGAACCGACAGCAGTACGCCCTGGGCCTTGGCTTCTTCGATCTGGGCAGCGATGAAGCTGCGCAGGGCCTTGGTGCTGAGCACGGCGCAGTCGACGATTTCGCCGGCCTTGACCGCGGTCTTTTCTTTCAGGACGGTGGTCGAACCGTCCTTGGCCAGCAGTTCGATGCGCAGGCTGTCATCGGCTTCGATCAGCGCGGCTTTTTCGCTGCCGTAGAAGTCGCCGTTGTCCATGTGCGCGACGTGCGACTTGGAGTCGGCTGCCCAGGCGCCCATCTTGTGCGGGTGCTTGCGGGCGTAGTTCTTGACCGACAGCGGTGCGCGGCGGTCGGAGTTGCCTTCGCGCAGTACCGGGTTCACGGCGCTGCCCTTGATGCGGTCGTAGCGGGCGCGGGCTTCTTTTTCCGCGTCGGTGCTGACGGTGTCCGGGTAGTCCGGGATGTTGAAGCCCTTGGCTTGCAGTTCCTTGATCGCGGCCTTCAGCTGCGGTACCGAGGCGCTGATGTTCGGCAGCTTGATGATGTTGGCTTCAGGCGTGGTTGCCAGTTGGCCCAGTTCTGCCAGGTGGTCGGCCACTTGCTTGTCGGCGCCGAGCTGTTCAGGGAAGGCAGAGAGGATACGGCCAGCGAGCGAGATGTCACGGGTTTCGACGGCGATGTCGGCAGTGGCGGTGAACGCTTCGACGATGGGCAGCAGTGAGTAGGTGGCGAGGGCGGGGGCTTCGTCGGTGAAGGTGTAGATGATCTTGGATCGGGTGGGCATATTCGGGTTAACTCTCTGTTTTGCTGAGCGTGCGCGGAATCTCGAGGGGGGCGCAGGATAGGCGCTTCGCTCAAGCGGATCCATGAGCAGAAAGTCGAGGATTCCGGGCTGTGATGGTGGGTTGCATCAGTCGAGTGTCAAACGGCTGAACTGCGGTAACAGCCCAGTCTTGTCGGGGCCGGACGTCTCTATTCGGACCGGTCGCCCCCAGTGACCCTTTGGTCACCGGCGGAGTATATCAAACCCTTGGTCGTAATCATCAAGGTCAACATGTCGGATGGCCACTTTTAGACCAAAGACGTAGAGCGTTTTGCGCTGGTATGACGGTTTTTTCGGCGAGGTTTGCGTCTGCGTTCAACTGGGTTAGGCTCTGGGGATTGCATGAAGTCCTATCAACCAGAAAAAAGCGGAGTGCAGCATGGGATACCAGAAAATCAAGGTTCCGGCAGTCGGTGACAAAATCACCGTCAACGCAGACCATTCTCTCAATGTTCCCGACAATCCGATCATCCCCTTCATTGAAGGTGACGGTATTGGCGTCGATGTCAGCCCGGTGATGATCAAGGTGGTCGATGCTGCAGTCGAAAAGGCTATGGCGGCAAGCGCAAGATCTCCTGGATGGAGGTGTACGCCGGCGAGAAGGCCACCCAGGTCTACGACCAGGACACCTGGCTGCCCCAGGAAACCCTGGATGCGGTGAAAGACTACGTGGTATCGATCAAGGGCCCGCTGACCACCCCGGTAGGCGGCGGCATCCGTTCGCTGAACGTCGCCCTGCGCCAGCAACTGGACCTGTACGTGTGCCTGCGTCCGGTGGTGTGGTTCGAGGGTGTGCCCAGCCCGGTGAAAAAACCTGGCGACGTCGACATGGTGATCTTTCGCGAGAACTCCGAGGACATCTATGCCGGCATCGAGTGGAAGGCCGGCTCGCCCGAGGCGAACAAGGTCATCAAGTTCCTCAAGGAGGAAATGGGTGTCACCAAGATCCGCTTCGACCAGGACTGCGGCATCGGCATCAAGCCGGTTTCCAAGGAAGGCACCCAGCGCCTGGTGCGCAAGGCCCTGCAGTATGTGGTGGATAACGACCGCGAGTCGCTGACCATCGTGCACAAGGGCAACATCATGAAGTTCACCGAGGGGTCCTTCAAGGACTGGGGCTACGAGGTGGCCAAGAACGAATTCGGCGCCGAGCTGCTCGATGGCGGCCCGTGGATGAAATTCAAGAACCCCAAGACCGGGCGTGAAGTGATCGTCAAGGACGCCATTGCCGACGCCATGCTCCAGCAGATCCTGCTGCGTCCGGCCGAGTACGACGTGATCGCCACCCTCAACCTGAACGGTGACTACCTGTCCGACGCCCTGGCGGCGGAGGTGGGCGGTATCGGTATCGCGCCGGGTGCCAACCTGTCGGACACCGTGGCCATGTTCGAGGCCACCCACGGCACGGCGCCCAAGTACGCCGGCAAGGATCAGGTCAACCCTGGTTCGGTGATCCTGTCGGCCGAGATGATGCTGCGTCACCTGGGCTGGACCGAGGCGGCGGACCTGATCATCAAGGGCACCAACGGGGCTATCAAGGCCAAGACCGTGACCTACGACTTCGAACGCCTGATGGAAGGCGCGACGCTGGTGTCGAGCTCGGGCTTCGGTGAGGCGCTGATCAAGCACATGTAAGCGGGCAGCAAAAGGCCGGCCTGTCCGTGAGGGCAGGCCGGCCCTGGTGTTCCTGGGGTGTTCAGGCGTCGATCGTGGTCGCGCTGCCGGCGGGCTCGCTCTGGGCGCTGGTGACGACGGGTCTTATGTTCTGCGCATGAAACCCTTGGGTGCCTGAATGATATCGAATGTGACGACTTGTCCGGCCTTCAGGGTCTTGTAACCTTCCATGTTAATGGCAGAGAAGTGGGCAAACAGGTCCTCATCCTTGCCATCCTCGTTGATGAATCCGAATCCCTTGGCATTGTTGAACCACTTGACTTTGCCGGTTGCCATCCTCATATCCCTCTGCAAAGGACTCCATCACTGGAGTATCATCCACTCCATCCGCCTATGAACCTGCGAAAATTCTGGTTGACTGCGCGGATCTTTATCGACCACGGTGGGCTCTTATTGGTTGTAACACCGATTTGCCGATAGTCAAGGTCAGGCGACGGCCGTTCCGGCGTGTGGCCAGGCGGTCCACATTCAACCTTAACCTGTCGAAATGATGAATTTCTTTCCATGCATGCACATAGCCAGATTCGACTAACATTCAATCAGGATCGCCCGCAGCAGGATGAGGACGATGGCTCTGGTCTGGCGGTACAGGAAGCCAAGCCCGCGCTGCAGGCACCACCGATGTACAAGGTGGTTTTGTTCAACGATGACTACACACCGATGGATTTCGTCGTCGAAGTGCTCGAGGTGTTTTTTAACCTGAATCGCGAGCTGGCGACCAAGGTCATGCTGGCCGTCCATACAGAAGGGCGGGCAGTGTGCGGATTGTTTACCCGCGACATCGCCGAGACCAAGGCCATGCAGGTCAACCAATACGCCCGGGAAAGCCAGCATCCGCTACTCTGTGAAATCGAGAAGGACGGTTAATCGCCGACCACTTGGGTATGAGGTGAAGCTATGTTAAACCGCGAGCTCGAAGTCACCCTCAATCTGGCCTTCAAGGAGGCCCGTTCGAAGCGTCATGAGTTCATGACCGTCGAACACCTTCTGCTGGCGCTTTTGGATAATGAGGCCGCCGCAACCGTTTTGCGTGCCTGTGGAGCCAACCTCGACAAGCTCAAGCACGACCTGCAGGAGTTCATCGACTCCACCACGCCACTGATCCCCGTGCATGATGAAGACCGCGAGACCCAGCCAACCCTGGGCTTCCAGCGGGTGCTTCAGCGTGCCGTGTTCCATGTACAGAGCTCGGGTAAACGTGAAGTCACCGGCGCCAATGTGCTGGTGGCGATCTTCAGCGAGCAGGAAAGCCAGGCGGTGTTCCTGCTCAAACAGCAAAGTGTCGCGCGAATCGACGTGGTCAACTACATCGCCCACGGCATCTCCAAGGTGCCGGGCCATGGCGAACACCAGGACGGCGAGCAGGACATGCAGGATGAAGACGGCGGCGAAGCCTCGTCCTCGAGCAATCCGCTGGATGCCTATGCCAGCAACCTCAACGAACTGGCACGCCAGGGGCGTATCGACCCGCTGGTGGGGCGCGAGACCGAGGTCGAGCGCGTGGCGCAGATCCTTGCGCGTCGGCGCAAGAACAACCCGCTGCTGGTGGGCGAGGCCGGGGTGGGCAAGACCGCCATCGCCGAAGGCCTGGCCAAGCGTATCGTCGACGGTCAGGTGCCTGACCTGCTGGCCCAGAGCGTGGTCTATTCGCTGGACCTGGGCGCCTTGCTGGCCGGTACCAAGTACCGTGGCGACTTCGAGAAGCGCTTCAAGGCGCTGCTCGGCGAACTGCGCAAGCGTCCGCAGGCGATCCTGTTCATCGACGAAATCCACACCATCATCGGCGCCGGTGCGGCATCGGGCGGGGTGATGGATGCGTCCAACCTGCTCAAGCCGCTGCTGTCTTCGGGTGATATCCGTTGCATCGGCTCGACTACGTTCCAGGAGTTCCGCGGCATCTTCGAGAAGGACCGGGCCCTGGCGCGGCGCTTCCAGAAGGTGGATGTCAGCGAGCCGTCGGTGGAAGACACCATCGGCATCCTGCGCGGCCTCAAGGGGCGTTTCGAGTCCCATCACAGCATCGAGTACAGCGATGAGTCGCTGCGTGCCGCAGCGGAGCTTGCAGCGCGCTACATCAATGACCGGCACATGCCGGACAAGGCCATCGACGTGATCGACGAGGCGGGGGCGTACCAGCGCCTGCAGCCGGTCGAGAAGCGCGTCAAGCGCATCGATGTGCAGCAGGTGGAGGACATCGTCGCCAAGATTGCGCGCATTCCGCCAAAGCACGTCACCAGTTCCGACAAGGAGCTGCTGCGCAACCTGGAGCGCGACCTGAAGCTGACCGTGTTTGGCCAGGATGCCGCGATCGATTCGCTGGCCACCGCCATCAAGCTGTCGCGTGCGGGCCTGAAGGCGCCGGACAAGCCGGTGGGCTCGTTCCTGTTTGCAGGCCCTACCGGGGTCGGCAAGACCGAGGCGGCGCGTCAGCTGGCCAAGGCGCTGGGGGTCGAGCTGGTGCGTTTCGACATGTCCGAGTACATGGAGCGTCACACCGTGTCGCGCCTGATCGGTGCGCCTCCGGGCTATGTCGGTTTCGACCAGGGCGGCCTGTTGACCGAAGCCATCACCAAGCAGCCACATTGCGTGCTGCTGCTCGATGAAATCGAGAAGGCTCACCCGGAAGTCTTCAACCTGCTGCTGCAGGTGATGGACCACGGTACCCTGACCGACAACAACGGGCGCAAGGCGGACTTTCGCAACGTCATCGTGATCATGACCACCAACGCCGGCGCCGAGACTGCGGCACGGGCCTCGATCGGGTTTACCCATCAGGACCACTCGTCCGACGCGATGGAAGTGATCAAGAAGAGCTTCACGCCGGAGTTCCGCAACCGCCTGGACACCATCATCCAGTTTGGTCGCCTGAGTCACGAAGTGATCAAGAGCGTGGTCGACAAGTTCCTCACCGAACTGCAGGCCCAGCTGGAAGACAAGCGCGTACTGCTGGAGGTGTCGGATGCTGCTCGCAGCTACCTGGCAGCCGGTGGCTACGATGCGCAGATGGGGCGCGGCCCATGGCGCGGCTTATCCAGGACAAGATCAAGCGGCCGCTGGCCGAAGAGATCCTGTTTGGCGAGCTGGCCGAGCATGGCGGCGTGGTGCACATCGACCTGCGCGATGGCGAGCTGGTGTTCGACTTCGAGACCACGGCCGAGATGGCCTGATCGCGTTCGCCGGCACGGCCGGCTCCTGCGGGTGATGCAGCCCTGGTAGGAGTCGGCCTTGCCGGCCAGGCTTTTCAGGCAGGCACGCAAAAACGCCCGGCACTGGCCGGGCGTTCTTGTGTGTAGCGTTTAGCGGGCGCGGTAGGTGATGCGCCCTTTGCTCAGGTCATAAGGCGTCAGTTCGACGCGGACCTTGTCGCCGGTGAGAATACGGATGTAGTTCTTGCGCATCTTGCCGGAGATATGCGCGGTAACGACGTGCCCATTTTCCAACTCCACGCGGAACATGGTGTTGGGCAGGGTGTCGACGACAGTGCCTTCCATTTCGAAGCTGTCTTCTTTCGACATGCAGTAAAGCCCTCGGTGTCCAGTTGCCGGCCCGGTGCAACTGCGCCAGGCTAAAAAGTGGCGTGCATTGTGCCCGAAAATGGGGTTCAAGCCAAGGGTTTCAGTTAAGCGTGACCCATCGTTGATTGATCAGCAGCTCGATGGGGCGGTACTGGGTCTTGTAATTCATCTTTTGCAGTTCTTGATCCAGTACCCGAGATAGACCGCTTCAAGCCCCAGGCGCAGGGTTTCGCTGATCTGCCAGAGGATCGCGAAACGTCCCAGGCTGCGCCGTTCTTCCTGGGGTTCGTAGAAGGTGTACACCGCCGATACGCCGTTGGGCAGCAGGTCGGTGACCGCCACCGCCAGCAGCTTGCCGTCCAGGCGAAACTCGTAGAAGCGTGAAAACGGCAGGTCGCGGACCAGGAAGGTGGAGAACTGGTCGCGGCTGGGCGGGTACATGTCGCCGTCGGCATGGCGCTGCTCGATGTAGCGGCGGTACAGCTCGAAGTATTCTTCGTTGAACCGAGGGCGTGCGGGGGTCACCACCAGGTCGGCGTTGCGCTTGATGATGCGTTTCTGCTGGCGATTGGGCGTAAAGCGAGCCGCCGGAATGCGCGCAGGTACGCACGCATTGCAGTTCTGGCAATGCGGGCGGTACAGGTGGTCGCCGCTGCGACGAAAGCCCATTTCCGACAGGTCTGCGTAGACGTTGGCGTCCATTGGCTGGCTCGGGTCGAGAAACAGCGTGGTGGCTTGCTCGTCTGGCAGGTAGCTGCAGGCATGGGGTTGAGTGGCATAAAACTTCAACCGCGCCAGCTCTGTCATGATCAACCCCTCGGGAGGTGCGTTTGGATTAAGTGTAAGCCAGCTGTGAAAACTCGCCTAGCAAACGCCAGGACGTCAGGCCCAGCTGACGTTGGCCGGCTGGTCGAGGTAGTTGCGCAGGTACTCGGCAAAGGCGCTGCGGGCGATGGCGCGGGCGCCGAGGCTGTGCAGGTGGTTGGTGGGCATCTGGCAGTCGATGAGCACGAAGCCGGCCGCCTTGAGGTGTTCCACCAGGTGCACGAAGCCCACCTTGGAGGCGTTGTCGGCGCGGCTGAACATCGATTCGCCAAAGAACAGGCGGCCCATGGCCAGGCCGTAGAGCCCGCCCACCAGCTCGCCGTTTTCGCGCACTTCCACCGAGTGGGCGAAGCCCTGCTGGTGCAGAGTGAGGTAGGCAGCCTGCATGGGGTCGGTGATCCAGGTGCCGTCGGCATAGTCGCGAGGCGCCGCACAGGCACTGATCACGCTGGCAAAGTCCTGGTCGAAGCTGACCTGATAGCGGCCCTGGCGAATGACCTTGCGCAGCGAGCGCGACACGTGCAGCTCGTCCGGGAACAACACGGTGCGCGGGTCGGGCGACCACCACAGGATCGGCTGGCCGTCCTGGTACCAGGGGAAGCAGCCATGGCGATAGGCCTGCACCAGGCGCTCGGCACTCAGGTCGCCGCCGGCGGCGAGCAGGCCGTTGGGTTCGTGCAGGGCCTTTTCCAGGGGCGGGAAGTCCAGGTTGTTGCGGCTCAGCCAGGTCAGCATGGAGGTGGGTCGCCGTGCGGTGGAGGAGGGGGGGAAGGATCGCCGCAAAAGGCTTCGTCGGCAAGGCCGGCGCCTGCCGTTGCGCCGCCGGCGTTGGCGGGCGGCGCAACTTAACCTGCACTATGCTGTCCCAACTACGCAAAAACCCCGCATAAGCCTTTGTCACAAAAGAGAATGCGTGCTCAAATTGCCGTATAGGAAATTGGCCCCCGTTTACGCCTCGTTCCGGCGTGCCGTCATGGCGGCAGGCGGGCAGTAATGTTAAAAGTAGTGGTTTGTTGACCCGGTCGCCCGGTCGACCCCTGTTGGACGCGCATTGAGCGCAGGAATAGACGCGTTTTGAAGAAATCCACCGCAACACCCAACCCCGAGCCGATCTGGCGCCAGCAGCTGCACTACCGGCTCAAGGAAGGTGCGCTGATCGCCATGGGCGCGCTGTGCCTGTACCTGTGGATGGCCCTGCTCACCTACGACCAGGCCGACCCGGGCTTCAGCCATACCAGCAATGTCGAGCAGGTGCAGAACGCCGCCGGTCGCGCCGGGGCGTTCTTTGCCGACGTGTTGTTCATGGTGCTGGGCTATTTCGCCTATATCTTCCCGTTGCTGCTGGCGATCAAGACCTGGCAGATCTTCCGCGAACGTCATCAGCCCTGGCAGTGGAGCGGCTGGCTGTTCTCCTGGCGTTTGATCGGCCTGGTGTTCCTGGTGCTGTCGGGCGCCGCGCTGGCGCATATCCATTTCCATTCGGCTCCGAGCCTGCCGGCCTCGGCGGGCGGCGCGCTGGGCGAAAGCCTGGGTGACCTGGCCAAGAACGCGCTGAACGTGCAGGGCAGCACCCTGATGTTCATCGCGCTGTTCCTGTTCGGCCTGACCGTGTTCACCGACCTGTCGTGGTTCAAGGTGATGGACATCACCGGCAAGATCACCCTCGACCTGTTCGAACTGTTCCAGGGTGCGGCCAACCGCTGGTGGACCGGGCGCAACGAGCGCAAGCGCCTGGTTGCCCAACTGCGTGAAGTCGACGAGCAGGTGCACGACGTGGTGGCGCCTGTGGTGCCCGACCGCCGCGAGCAGCTCAAGGCCAAGGAACGCATCATCGAGCGCGATACCGCGTTGAGCAAGCATGTGGCCGAACGCGAGCAGCATGTGCCACCGGTGATCATGCCGGCGCCGGCCAAGGCGCCAGAGCCGAGCAAGCGCGTGCAGAAGGAAAAGCAGGCGCCGTTGTTCGTGGACAGCGCCATCGAAGGCACGCTGCCACCGATTTCGATTCTCGACCCGGCCGAGAAGAAGAAGGTCAACTATTCGCCAGAGTCCCTGGCGGGCGTGGGCCATCTGCTGGAAATCAAGCTCAAGGAGTTCGGCGTTGAAGTGTCGGTGGACTCGATCCACCCCGGCCCTGTGATCACCCGCTACGAAATCCAGCCGGCCGCCGGGGTCAAGGTCAGCCGCATCGCCAACCTGGCCAAGGACCTGGCGCGCTCGCTGGCGGTAACCAGCGTGCGCGTGGTCGAAGTGATCCCGGGCAAGACCACGGTGGGTATCGAGATCCCAACGAAGACCGCCAGATCGTGCGCTTCTCCGAGGTGCTGTCGTCGCCGCAGTATGACGAGGCCAAGTCGCCTGTAACCATGGCCCTGGGGCACGATATCGGCGGCAAGCCGGTGATCACCGACCTGGCCAAGATGCCGCACCTGCTGGTGGCCGGTACCACAGGTTCCGGTAAATCGGTGGGCGTGAACGCGATGATCCTGTCGATCCTGTTCAAGTCCGGCCCCGAAGACGCCAAATTGATCATGATCGACCCGAAGATGCTCGAGCTGTCGATCTACGAAGGCATCCCGCACCTGCTGTGCCCGGTGGTCACCGACATGAAGGACGCCGCCAATGCCCTGCGCTGGAGCGTGGCCGAGATGGAGCGCCGCTACAAGCTGATGGCAGCCATGGGCGTGCGCAACCTGGCCGGCTTCAACCGCAAGATCAAGGACGCCGAAGAGGCGGGCGAGCCGATCTACGACCCGATGTTCAAGCGCGAAAGCATGGATGACGTGCCGCCGCTGCTCAAGACCCTGCCGACCATCGTGGTGGTGGTGGACGAATTCGCCGACATGATGATGATCGTCGGCAAGAAGGTCGAAGAACTGATCGCCCGTATCGCGCAGAAGGCGCGGGCTGCCGGTATCCACCTGATCCTGGCCACCCAGCGTCCGTCGGTGGACGTGATCACCGGCCTGATCAAGGCCAACATCCCGACCCGCATGGCGTTCCAGGTATCGAGCAAGATCGACTCGCGCACCATCATCGACCAGGGCGGCGCTGAACAACTGCTGGGCCATGGTGACATGCTGTACATGCCGCCGGGCACCAGCCTGCCGATTCGCGTGCACGGCGCCTTCGTGTCCGACGAAGAGGTTCACCGCGTGGTCGAGGCCTGGAAGCTGCGCGGCGCCCCGGACTACAACGACGACATCCTCAGCGGTGTCGAAGAGGCCGGCAGCGGCTTCGATGGGGGCGGTGGTGGTGGCGGTGACGATGACGCCGAAACCGACGCGCTGTACGACGAGGCCGTGCAGTTCGTGCTCGAAAGCCGTCGTGCCTCCATTTCCGCGGTACAGCGCAAGCTCAAGATCGGCTACAACCGTGCCGCCCGCATGATCGAGGCGATGGAAATGGCCGGTGTGGTCACTGCCATGAACACCAACGGTTCGCGTGAAGTGATTGCGCCCGGACCGATGCGCGACTGATGATTCCTTATCTGCCGGCGGCCATTGACGGCCGCCGGCCCACCCCTACTGCAACGAGGATTTCCATGCGCCTGATTCGCATGCTGTTGGTTTCCGCCATGGCCCTGTCCAGCGCTTCGGTTTTCGCCGCAGAGGCGGACGTCAAAAGCCTGACCCAATTGCTGGAGACGTCCAAGACCATTTCTGCCGGTTTCTCGCAACTGACCCTCGATGGCAGCGGCACCCAGTTGCAGGAAACCACCGGTCAGATGGCGGTACAGCGCCCTGGTCTGTTCTACTGGCACACCGATGCGCCTGCCGAGCAGGTGGTGGTGTCGGACGGCAAGAAGGTGACCCTGTGGGACCCGGACCTGGAACAGGCGACCATCAAGAAGCTCGACGAGCGTCTGACCGAAACGCCGGCCTTGCTGTTGTCGGGTGATATCTCGAAAATCAGCCAGAGCTTCGATATCACCTCCAAGCAACAGGGTGACGTGATCGATTTCACGCTCAAGCCCAAAACCAAGGACACCCTGTTCGACTCGCTGCGCCTGTCCTTCCGCAAGGGGCTGGTGAACGATATGCAACTGATCGACAGCGTCGGCCAGCGCACCAACATCCTGTTCAGCGGGGTCAAGGCCAATGAGCCGATCCCGGCGAGCAAATTCAAGTTCGTCGTGCCTGAAGGCGCCGACGTGATTCAAGAGTAAAGAGGTCAAGCCCGCGTCCATGGACCTGTTTCGGAGTGACCCTGTTGCCCAGCCCTTGGCCGCGCGCCTGCGCCCGGCCAACCTGGACGAATACGTCGGCCAGCAGCACCTGCTGGCGCGCGGCAAGCCGCTGCGCGAGGCACTGGAGCAGGGCGCGCTGCACTCGATGATCTTCTGGGGCCCGCCCGGGGTGGGCAAGACCACCCTGGCGCGTTTGCTGGCACAGTTCTGCGAGGCGCACTTCGAGACCGTCTCGGCCGTACTGGCCGGGGTCAAGGAGATCCGCCAGGCGGTGGAGATTGCCAAGCAGCAGGCCGCCCAGTACGGGCGGCGCACCATCCTGTTCGTCGACGAAGTGCACCGCTTCAACAAGTCGCAGCAGGACGCCTTTCTGCCGTATGTGGAAGACGGCACGCTGATCTTCATCGGCGCCACCACCGAAAACCCCTCGTTCGAACTCAACAACGCCCTGCTGTCGCGGGCGCGTGTGTATGTGCTCAAGAGCCTGGACGAAGCCGCGTTGCACCGCCTGGTGGAGCGCGCACTGACCGAGGAGCGCGGCCTGGGCAAGCGCAACCTGAGCCTGGGCGACGAAGCCTTCAAGATGCTGCTGGCTGCCGCCGATGGCGATGGCCGGCGCCTGCTCAACCTGCTGGAGAATGCCTCGGACCTGGCCGAAGACGGCAGCGAGATCGGGGTGGAGCTGCTGCAAAGCCTGCTCGGTGATACCCGTCGACGTTTCGACAAGGGCGGCGAGGCCTTCTACGACCAGATTTCCGCATTGCACAAGTCGGTGCGCGGCTCCAACCCCGATGGGGCGCTGTACTGGTTCGCGCGCATGCTCGATGGCGGCTGCGACCCGTTGTACCTGGCGCGGCGCGTGGTGCGCATGGCCAGCGAAGACATCGGCAACGCCGACCCGCGTGCGCTGAGCCTGTGTCTGGCCGCGTGGGACGTGCAGGAGCGCCTGGGCAGCCCCGAGGGCGAGCTGGCGGTGGCCCAGGCCATTACGTACCTGGCCTGTGCGCCCAAGAGCAACGCGGTGTACATGGGCTTCAAGACCGCCCTGCGCGAAGCCGCCGAGCATGGTTCGCTGGAAGTGCCGCTGCACCTGCGCAACGCACCCACCAAGCTGATGAAGCAACTGGGCTACGGCGACGAGTACCGTTATGCCCACGACGAGCCCGATGCCTATGCGGCCGGCGAAGACTACTTTCCCGATGACCTCGCGCCGCGCCAGTACTACCAGCCGGTGCCTCGCGGCCTGGAACTGAAGATCGGCGAGAAGCTGCGCCACCTGGCCGAACTCGATCGCCTGAGCCCGCGCCAGCGGAGGAAGCCATGATTGCCCTGGTGGCCGCAGTCAGCGCCGGGGGCATTGCCGGCACGCTGCTGCGCTTTGCCGCGGGAAATTGGGTCAATGCCCACTGGCCACGCCACTTCTATCTCGGTACGCTGGCGGTCAACCTGATTGGCTGCCTGCTGATCGGCTTGCTCTACGGGCTGTTTCTGCATCGCCCGCTGGTGCCGGTCGAGCTGCGCGCAGGCCTGATCGTCGGCTTCCTTGGCGGCCTGACGACCTTTTCATCCTTTTCCATGGACACCGTACGCCTGCTCGAAAGCGGGCAAGCGCCCCTGGCGTTCGGCTATGCCAGCCTCAGTGTAGTGGGTGGCCTGCTCGCCACCTGGGCCGGTTTGTCCTTGACCAAATTCTGAACCAGCGAGAAAACGATATGCTCGATTCCCAACTGTTACGCGGCCAACTTCAGGAAGTGGCGGATCGCCTGGCTTCCCGTGGCTTCAGCCTGGATGTCGCGCGCATCGAAGCACTTGAAGAGCGCCGCAAGTCTGTGCAGACCCGCACCGAACAGCTGCAGGCCGAGCGTAACGCCCGTTCCAAATCCATCGGCCAGGCCAAGGCCAAGGGTGAGGACATTGCCCCGCTGATGGCCGACGTCGAGCGCATGGCCAACGAACTGGCTGCCGGCAAGGTGGAGCTGGAAGGTATCCGCGAAGAGCTGGACGCTATCCTGCTGACCATCCCCAACCTGCCGGACGCCAGCGTACCGGTGGGCGCCGATGAAGACGACAACGTCGAAGTGCGCCGCTGGGGCACCCCGCGCAGCTTCGATTTTGCGATCCAGGACCACGTCGCCCTGGGCGAGCGCAACGGCTACCTCGACTTCGAGACCGCAGCCAAGCTGTCGGGCGCGCGGTTTGCCCTGCTGCGCGGCCCGATCGCCCGTCTGCACCGTGCCCTGGCGCAGTTCATGATCAACCTGCACACCGCCGAGCATGGCTACGAGGAAGCCTACACCCCGTACCTGGTACAGGCCCCGGCGCTGCAAGGCACCGGCCAGTTGCCCAAGTTCGAGGAAGACCTGTTCAAGATCAGCCGCGAAGGCGAGGCCGACTTCTACCTGATCCCGACGGCCGAAGTGTCGCTGACCAACATCGTGGCCGGCGAAATCGTCGATGCCAAGCAACTGCCGATCAAGTTCGTCGCCCACACCCCGTGCTTTCGTAGCGAAGCCGGTGCGTCGGGTCGCGATACCCGCGGCATGATCCGCCAGCACCAGTTCGACAAGGTCGAGATGGTCCAGGTGGTCGAGCCGGGCAAGTCGATGGAAGCCCTCGAAGGCCTGACTGCCAACGCCGAGCGCGTGCTGCAACTGCTGGAGCTGCCTTACCGCGTACTGTCGCTGTGCACCGGCGACATGGGCTTCAGTGCCGTGAAGACCTACGACCTGGAAGTGTGGGTGCCGAGCCAGGACAAGTACCGCGAAATTTCCTCGTGCTCCAACTGCGGCGACTTCCAGGCGCGCCGCATGCAGGCCCGCTGGCGCAACCCGGAAACCGGCAAGCCGGAGCTGGTGCATACCCTCAACGGCTCGGGCCTGGCTGTAGGCCGTACCCTGGTGGCAGTGCTGGAGAACTACCAGCAGGCTGATGGCAGCATCCGTGTACCGGACGTGCTCAAGCCTTACATGGGTGGCCTGGAGATCATCGGTTAAATGGAGTTCCTGCCGCTGTTCCACAACCTGCGGGGCAGCCAGGTGCTGGTCGTGGGTGGAGGCGAGATTGCCCTGCGCAAGTCTCGCCTGCTGGCCGATGCAGGTGCCGTGCTGCGGGTGGTTGCCCCTGAAATCGAGGGGCAACTGGCCGAACTGGCACGCTCCAGTGGCGGCCAGACCCTGGCCCGCGGCTATCACGAAAGCGACCTCGACGGTTGCCAGCTGATCATCGCCGCCACCGACGACCAGGCGCTCAACGCCCAGGTATCGGCCGATGCGCGCCAGCGCTGTGTGCCGGTCAACGTGGTGGATGCGCCGGCCTTGTGCACGGTGATCTTCCCGGCGATCGTCGACCGTTCGCCACTGGTGGTGGCAGTGTCCAGCGGCGGCGATGCGCCGGTGCTGGCACGCCTGATCCGCGCCAAGCTGGAAACCTGGATTCCTGCCGCCTATGGCGAACTGGCCGGCCTGGCCGCGCGCTTTCGCCATCGGGTCAAGGAACTGTACCCCGACGTGAACCAGCGTCGTGGGTTCTGGGAAGACGTGTTCCAGGGCCCGATTGCCGAGCGCCAGCTGGCCGGGCAGGGCGCCGAAGCCGAACGCCTGCTGCAGGCCAAGGTGGATGGCGCGCTGCCGCAGACCTCGGGCGAGGTGTACCTGGTGGGGGCGGGGCCGGGTGATCCGGACTTGCTGACCTTCCGTGCGCTGCGCCTGATGCAGCAGGCCGATGTGGTGCTGTACGACCGCCTGGTGGCGCCCGCCATCATCGAGTTGTGCCGGCGCGACGCCGAGCGCATCTACGTGGGCAAGCGCCGCGCCGATCACAGCGTACCGCAGGACCAGATCAACCAGCTGCTGGTGACCCTGGCAAAGCAAGGCAAGCGCGTGCTGCGCCTCAAGGGCGGCGATCCGTTCATCTTCGGCCGGGGTGGCGAGGAGATCGAAGAGCTGGCCGAGCATGGCATACCCTTCCAGGTGGTGCCGGGCATCACTGCGGCCAGCGGCTGTTCGGCGTATGCCGGCATACCGCTGACCCACCGCGATTATGCCCAGTCGGTGCGCTTCGTGACCGGTCACCTCAAGGACGGTACCAGCAACCTGCCGTGGAATGACCTGGTGGCGCCTGCGCAGACCCTGGTGTTCTACATGGGGCTGGTGGGCTTGCCGACCATCTGTGCCGAGCTGATTCGTCACGGCCGTGCGGCTAGTACGCCGGCGGCGCTGGTGCAGCAGGGCACTACCACCAACCAGCGGGTGTTTACCGGCACCCTGGCCGACCTGCCGCAACTGGTGGCGGAGCACGAAGTGCATGCGCCGACGCTGGTGATCGTGGGCGAGGTGGTGCAGCTTCGCGAGAAGCTGGCGTGGTTCGAAGGGGCTCAGTAACAACAGCTTCACCAGCAAGGCTGGCTCCTGCAGGTTCACGCGACCCACTGCAGGAGCCAGCCTTGCTGGCGAAGGGGCCCTTCAACCCCTGATCAAAAACTGGTCTTGTCCCAAATCCCCGGCCCACCAGCCGCTCCCGATCGTGTCGCGCCGCAAAGTCCTGCAATGGCCCCTTGGGCACGATCCCGTTCGGGTTGATGGTTTTGTGGCTCATGTAATAGTGATGCTGGATATGCTCCATGTTCACCGTCTCGGCCACTCCCGGCCACTGGTACAGCTCTCTCAGCCAGTTCGACAGGTTCGGATGATCGGCGATGCGCCGCAGGTTGCACTTGAAGTGCCCGTGATACACCGCATCGAACCGAATCAGCGTGGTGAACAGCCGCCAGTCAGCTTCGGTCAGGTACTCGCCGGCCAGGTAGCGCTGGTCGTTCAGTAGCTTTTCCAGTGCATCCAGCTCGGCAAACAGCTCGTCGAACGCCTGCTCGTAGGCTTTTTGCGTAGTCGCAAAGCCTGCGCGGTACACGCCGTTGTTCACGGCAGGGTAGATCCGCTCGTTCAGTGCATCGATGCTCGCGCGCAGCGGCTCGGGGTAAAGGTCCAGGCGATTGCTGGTCAGCCCGTCGAAGGCGGTGTTGAAGATACGGATGATCTCTGCCGACTCGTTGTTGACGATGCGTTGTTCCTGCTTGTCCCACAGCACCGGCACCGTGACCCGGCCGGTGTAATGCGGGTCGTCGCGGGTGTAGCGCTGATGCAGGAATTCAAGCTGGTCGAGCTTGTCGCCCGTCGAGCCCAGGGCTGTGTCGAAGGTCCAGCCGTTCTCGCCCATCAGCCAGCTGACCACCGACACGTCGATCAGCTTGTCCAGGCCCTTGAGCGTGCGAAAGATCAGCGTGCGGTGCGCCCAGGGGCAGGCCAGCGACACATACAGGTGATAGCGCCCGGCGTCGGCTGCGGGCAGCTGATTGCGCCGCTGCGCGTTCTCGCGCTGGAAGGTGCCGTCTTTGCTGCTTTCATACCACTGGTCATGCCAGCGGCCATCGATCAACAGGCCCATGGTGGTCTCCTTGGCGATTCGTTCAACTTGGAGCCCAGTGTACGGGCTCAAGTTCGAACCAATGGCGCAAAGCATCGGCCTGTTTGATCGAAAACCCCGATCAGTCGCCTAGCTCAGGCGTTGATCCCACCAGTGCTGCGCCTGCGTAAAGGCGTCCTCTCGGGTTTGCCCCAAGCCGCGTAGCGCCAGCGCCATGCTCGATACAAGAGCCAGTTCACCGTAGCTGTTGCGGGCCTCGCCGCGCCATACTGCCAGCAGGTGCTGCAGGTCGAGGCTGGCTGGCTTCACATGGCGCTGGGCCGACAGCTGCGGCCATTCTTCATCCCAGTCTTGGCCATGGGCAGTGCCGTACAGGTGGCTGGTGGCATCCGGATTGATCTCGATCTCACCGCCGTCACCCTTGACCACAATCGCCGTATCGCCCAGCAGCCGACTGGCTTCGCGGTGTACGGCCTGGTAGCCGGGGTGGAAGATGCTCTGCAGGCCGCACCGCGCCCCAGCGGGTTGAGCACCCGTGCCAGGGAGTGAATGGGCGAGCGCAGCCCAGGGTGTTGCGCAGGTCGATCATGTGCTGCAGGCGCGGCGCCCAGTCCTGCAGGGGATGAACGCGATGCAGTGCTCGTCCAGGGCACTGGCGACGCTGGCCCAGTCGCGGCACAGCGGGATCTGCACCTGTTCCAGCACCTGCTCGGTATACAGGCGCCCGGCGGTGTGAGCGCCGCCGCCGTGCAGCAGGATGCGCACGCCGTTTTTCGCAAGGCACTTGGCCGCCAGCAGAAACCACGGCAGGTGGCGCTTCTTGCCCGCATAGCTCGGCCAGTCCAGGTCGACCGCGATGGGCGGTGCCTGTACACGCTGGCGCACGGCTTCGGTGAAGCCGGCCAGCTCCTCGGGCTCTCCTCCTTGTGACGCAGCAGCATCAGGAAGGCGCCCAGCTGCGTCTGCTCGACCTTGCCGTCCAGCAGCATGCCCATGGCCTCGCGGGCTTCTTCCCGGGTCAGGCCGCGGGCGCCGCGTTTGCCTTTGCCCAAAATGCGCACGAACTGGGCGAAGGGGTGTTCGGCGGGCGTTTCGAGGGTGAGCGGGGTAGGGGCAGTCATATGCAGTTGGTCGGCTTTGGCAGGCCCGCGAGCTTCGCGGCAAGTTTGGCGGGGGTGCCGTTGAACAGGCGGTTCAGGTGCAGGCTGTTGCCTTTGTCCGGGCCCAGCTTCAAGGCGGTGTACTTGATCAGCGGGCGCGTGGCCGGCGACAGCTCGAACTCCTGGTAGAACTGGCGCAGCAGCTCCAGTACCTCCCAGTGTTCGGGAGTCAGTTCCAGGCCTTCGCGCTCGGCCAGGGCTTGTGCCACGGGCTTTGACCAGTCCTTCAGGTCGACCAGGAAGCCGTCCTTGTCCAGGGCAATGTCGCGGTTGTCGAGGCTCAGGGTGCTCATAGCCAGCTGTTGACCTTGTCGTGGTCCAGCGACAGCTGCACGAATGCCGGGTAGTCGATGGCCCGGGCCGCGTCGCTGGAGATACCGCGAGCTTGCAGGTCTTCTTCCAGCGCAAACAGCCTTGCGCCCAGGTTGGCTTGTTGCAGCGCCTTCAGCGGCTCGCTGCCGGGCTGCAGCGCATACACCGCGTCGCCGCACAGCAGCAGGCCGTCGTTGCTGCCCAGCAGGCGCAGGCAACTGCTCAGGCGGTTATCGCCGAAGGGCGAATGGGAAATGACGTGCAGGGTGCTCATCAGAGGGTTACCACCTGGTCAAAACGGTCGATCAGGGCTGCCAGTGCAGCGTCGTCGAGTACCTCGACGTCCAGTGTCAGGTGTTCAGCGTCCAGGCCGCGCTCGAGCAGGCTGCGGGCGTCGGCGAACAGGGCCTCCACGCCGAACATCGGTAGC